>LTAE01001264.1:14383-30246 GCA_001647135.1 Pontederia paniculata | reverse complement strand
ATAATCACATTTATATATTTAGCCTTGCTCTCATTCGACACTTCTCAAAAGAAATCAGATTGAAAATTCAGATTAACTATCTGAATCAGATTTATGATTCATGTTAATCACATATTCAGGTTAGTCATTTAGCACTTGATCAAGTCCTAGTAAATGCCATTTAACATATTTCCATTCTAAGATGTCACTAACCTATAATTATTATCATTCAACATCAAGCGTACACAGCAGCCTATATACATAGCATATGCAAAAGAAAGTGATCACCAAATCCTCATTTGCTCACCGTAGAATCAAAGAGGCGAAGTATTTGAGTCAGCAATCAACCGACAGTAGCGCATCTAGCTCCAATGGGTCTCGGCTGAGGAAATCAACAGCTCAATGAGAACATTATTCAAAGAGACCTCGCTGCTATGAAGGATCTATAAACTAAGTAGTTTATTCTCACCAGAAGAGTGAAAGGGATGTCCGATACACCAGTCTCCTCCGCTTCCAACTATGGATACGCACAACTGGCTGCTCCCGATTGTCATCTACGGGAAAAAAGAAGAAATAACACTAATCAGATCTCGCATTCCTATCGAACTGGATTCAACAAGTCGTGGCTACTCACCGATGATCAAACAAAGACGCAAAACATCACCGGCGAGCTCCCGGAATAATAAAAATCATGTGTCGATAGAGGCCTCTGCACAAATCAGCAGAAAATGAATCAAAACCCCATATGAATATCATCGATAACTCATTAACACATTACCATACTCACCGACACGGAATCAACTACGAATCGCCGTCGAGGTCGCCGGATTCTCTCAAGCGTGTGCGTCTGTGTCGTCTCGACATCGAGCTATACACCTGCGAAGTCACACTAATCAACTGCTGCCGCTCCGTTTGCATCGACGAGAGGGTCACATTTCATACCGTTTGATGGTCGTCGAGCTGCCGGAATAGCCGTCGCCGAAATCCCGCGAGCGATACACCGCCTCTAACACCGAGCTGCACACACACACACAAACTCAAATCAGTTGCTGCCCTCGTGTTCGTGTTGGCGTAAGGAGTCCGTGAGTACCCGCCGATGCCGCTGCCGTCGCCGGAAATCCTGCCGTCGAATCCCCTGGTAACCAACGGAGAGAGCGACGAGTGAGGGGGGGGGGGAAGGTCACTGTAGCCATCAGGAGAAGAAAATGAAAGAAAAGGAAATAGGGATTTTATATTACCTGTGGACACATGGCGCGAATCCAACGGCCTGATCATCTTTTTATTTTTATTTATTTATTTACACCCTGTTCTGTGAAAAGACAAATTTACCCTTATAAACTTCCAAAATTTTGCCCTCTGTCCTTGGGCTTTGTGGGCTGTTTTTATGCAGGCTTACACCTAAACTCAGGGATGTTCTATATGTAAGGAGCGACACAGCTGCGAAGTAAAACTTGAAGAAAAAAATAGAGAAAACAATGGGAAAAATAGGGGAGAGAAGAACTTGATGAAGAACTCTAACTGAGAACTTAAATTTTATTGATCGGCAAAGGTTGTTTTATAGTGGATAGAATCCAACTTTGACTAGAAGATAAAAAAATAATATTAGTAACAAACTAACTCTAATCCTCATCTAATTCTTCTCCTAATCAAGATTAAAGTTCCAACATACTCCCCCTTAATCTTGACTTTACTTCAAAGCTTGAGAGGAACTAGCCACTCTGATTAGTCCTCAATCTGATCTTCAGCTGGCGGGGGAACTACTACGGTCCTTCTAGTAGTTGGTATCTTCCAGCAACATCTCGCTGATGTTGCACACCCCCTCGCCCTGGAGTTCTGCTATGCTCCTCCTTATGAAGCTGGATCGGATCGGCCTTGATGTTCGCGTACCGCGACCCACCGTCTTGCAAACAAGAAGAAAAAAACTCTTTCGCAGACTCTCCGGCAATGCTGCTTGTTCCAGTCCTCCTCTTGGCCTTTCTCGTCTCATTATCCGACCAGCTGCTGCTTTGGCCCATATATACCAGCAATCCTCCTCCTCTTCATGTCCACATAAAACAGCTGGATGTTACTGATGCTTTTCCTGAGGAGGTTCCCATCCACGCACCCTCTGCAACATGCATCTAGGCCACAACGTGCTTGTCACAAATGCCAAAAACCTCCTCGCCTCGACGTTGTCCAGCACGTCGCCGACAATGTTGTCGGATACGGCCTTGCTCCACTGCTGCACTCGCTGTTGCCGCTGTTGCGAGAGGTTCACCAAGCTTTGCACATGGCTGTTTTCTTTTTTACACCTCATTTTCGCATCATGTTGCATCTTCTGACCGAGGAAGGAGAGGTACCAAAGCCCCTCACGTCCACCAGCTGCTTCACATTGGCGTTGTAGATGATGAGGTCGGCTGGTGGAGCTCCAACTGCACCTTCGCATACCTCGGCTTCTACCTGCTTCTTCTCCCTGGTCGCAAGAGTCTTCTCGTCCTCTACTCTTTCCAGGACACCTGCTCCTCCAACCCCTGGGACTTGAGCGTCTCCGTCCGCTGCCATGGTCGCCGGAGACCTGTGGCACACCTGTTCTTCAAGGCTTTCATCGACGAATACTTTTCCTCCTTCGTGCATGGTCACGTCAACATTTCTTGGCACACTAATCATGTTCGTCTAGGTTGGCCACATGTACCTACGTGCATGCATGCATGCAGCTTACTTTGGTTAGGTGCGAGATGTCACCTATTATTTTTGGCCTAGCCTTGAGTCTCCTAAATTTAATGTTGCCTGAAGACATCAAGCCGCTTGTCGCGCTGATTGACCCGATACAACTCCTCAAGCAAATCGTAGGACTCTGGACGATCGTCGTCTCCGTCTTCAGCATCACGCTTGCCATCATCACCACCAACATCGCCGCGCTGGTGGCTGCGGTGGCTGGCGTCCTGTCCATTGTCCTGGGTTTCCTCTGCAAGGTCAAGGATGGTGTTTGGCGTCTCTAGAGCGTTCGTCATGGCCTACAATGATGCATGGTTTGTCAGCTTCTTCGTTCCAAGCACTGTCTATTGGCTCCTCTTCTCTTTCCCGTTGCACATGCTGCTCCGTCGAAGGAACTACCAGACGTTGTTGTTACTACAACAACACCGGGGCGGACGTGTCTTCTGCGCGTCGGGGATGGCAGCACTGGCACCGGACGGCGTCGGTGCCGGGACTCGAACCTCACTCTGATACCAAGTGTAAGAAGTGGCACAGCTGCGACGTAAAACTTGAAGAAAAAAATAAAGGAAATGATGGAAAAAAATAGGGGAGAAAATAACTTGATGAAGAACTCTAACTGAGAACTTAAATTTTATTGATCAGCAAAAGTTGTTTTATAGTGGATAGAATCTAACTTTGACTAGAAGATAAAAAAACTAATCTCAGTAACAAACTAACTCTAATCCTGATCCAATTCTTCTCCTAATCAATATTAAAGTTCCAACACTATACAGAATAAGACTCGACTAAACATCATCGTTAGTGAGAAAATGATTGACTATACTAAAGAAAACAAGACTATGAAGTGATACGTAAAACCAGGAACAATCTCACAGAGAATAAGGATGTGATCGTGGATGCCCTTCATGGTGAGTGTCAATGGTTGTGCAGAAACATGCAACCTTCTACCTCCCACCTTTCACCATCAATAATCTTGATCGGTTCAACTAATCTTTCTTCGATTATACTCTAACATTGTGGGTCAAAAGATTGTTGAGTTCCTTCACTTGGAGATGGGCTCTTGTGATGCCATTGGTTTGAAGTTGCTGGCATTCTTCTCACTTTTGATGTTGGTCGATCTGCAGACACTACTGTTACTAACAGAGATATATGAAAGTGAGCTCCTCCTTCTAACTCGTTCATCTTCAATTATGTACTCGCTCATCACATTTATCCACCATTGGGTTGTGAATTTTCTTTGATTGTTTCTTTGTGGCCTCCATCTTCTTCGAGAAGAGTTATGATTGTGACATAGGCTCACGAAATTGTTGGACATCATGCATTGTTGTCATTGTAATATTTAGCATTTTGCGAAGTCAATTGTGCAACTTGCTTCTCTAAGCTTGAATCTTTGTTTCTATGGCTTCGAAATTGAGCTGAACATCTGATAATTGCATAGTAGGAGATGATACTTCATCAGCTTTGGGTTGACTTCTAAATTGTGTCAGTTGAGCCTCCAAATTGATGATGACTTCGTCTTCATGAGGAGTCTCTTTTCAATAGTTGTGGTCAATTGACCAATCATCTCCTTAAGATTTATTCTTGGTTTGATTGATGGTTTGGCTACTAGCAATGAAGTGATTATATTGTCTATAGCATTGTTGCTCTCCGTTAGACCAAAAATCTCCTTCACCATCGATCAAATCAAATTTTCTTGCTCAGAGAGTTTTATCAAGAATCCAAATCACATGTGTGAGTATGACTAATAGGTCCATCAAGGCATCTTCTTGTTGAGATTGATGAGGCATTTTGTTGGTGTTTTGATTTGGTGTTTCCTCTTCTTGCTTAATAGATTTTTCTTTGTCTTTCATCTTTAGCTATGATCGTTGATTAGACAATTATTGTTTTTTTGCCGTTAAAGATAAGAAAATGTTTGCCTTGTTGAACATGTGGTGTGCAAAAGATATATCTTAAAAAACTCACAACACTAGAAGAAACATGAAAGTAACCAAAAAATAACAATAGAAAAATAATCTCAAAGTAGGTAATCGAACTTGAATAGAAAGTTAATTGATTAATCCCCGCCAATGACACCAAAAACTTGATGCGTACTAATAAGGCAAATAAAATCATTAGCAAGTGCACTAGTCGTATCATGTAATAGTTCGAGGTGAATTGAGTTATCGTTTCCACAAGGATTAATGTTTACTCTATATATCTAATCCCACCAACTAATAGGAAAAATGGGTTTTGAATGAAAAAGAATATTTTTAAAAGGAAAATAAAGAAAATAAAAGAAATGGTTGTAATGACAACAACCTCTGGATCAGGATGAGATAAGATGAATATGGATAAAAACATATTTACCACAAGGTTTAATTAGAATTCAGTTAATCAACTTCTTATGGGGATTAGGATCTACATAGAATCCAATGTCCTCTCCATAATAGAGAGATCGTTCCTCTCCGGGATGCCAATCTAATCTACGAGAATTTTGAGATGGAAGAACATGTATTTCCTAAGTTGTGGATGATTCTTACCTCACATATAAGGTATTCCTCTCCAGGATGCTACCTAAACGTGCTATGTGATGCTTCGATTCAACTTCAAATTTTAATTTAAAAAATTAAAGAGAACTAAAACCTCTTTATTCCTCTCTAGGATGCTAACAAAAATCAAAATCTCAAAAAGGTCATGAAAGAGCATTATACATATCATTCATACACATAAAAAAATATAAGAACTAAAATTGATTATCACAAGGGTTCAATAGGTTTTTCCTTACAATAAGATTCTACTCCAGAAAAATAAAATAAGACAACAAATGGAGTTCATCTTTTGAATCAAGATAAAAAAGAGTAAATAAGGAGTAAAAAACAACTAGATGAGCTCCTCCTTTAAAATCTGCGCAGGGCTCTCTTCTTCTCCAACATGAGGCTCTTTTCAAACTTGTTGCATAAAATTTAGGCCTCTTGCATCCAACATGTTGCATCCCCCAAAAGTGAGGCCTTAAGGATTTATATTTATAAGTCTTCAATGAATTTCAGCATATAAGAAGAGGCTTAGCTTGATAAACTTCAGTTTCTAGTATATGAAACATAATTCCGGGTCAAATTTGTCGAAAAGATAGGGTTAAACGAGCTTAAAATGTGAAATTAACTTTATCCTGAAAATTCCCATGACAAGATTGACACGACCGTGACTGATGCGAAATGTATTTTTCATATTGTCATGAACCGTGAAAAAGATTTCACGGTCATGATCGAAGGTAAAAATCAGATTGGGGCTATCGCGGGCCGTGAAATGAGTTTCACGATCATGACCGATGCTAAATATTCACGTCGACATGTCACGGTCGTGATATGGCTCTGACAACTATGGAACAGGTTGTCACGTGCTGTGACATGAGTTTCACGGTCATGATATTCAACCGGGAACGTTAGGCATTAATGTAGCATTATAGGCCATTAAAGAGGGGAAATCACATTTTTTTTGTTTGTCACGGTCGTGACTGATTTATCACGGCCTGTGATAGACACTAAGTTGTGATGCTCGCTCGTTGAAATTGTGATTCTAGCATTGTTTTAACTCCAAATTGAGTGCCATTTTTTCCAGTGTCTTCGTCTCTTCGTCCTCTTGTCTCTTAGACAATAAAAAAAATAAAATATCAGATAATGTTATAATTTAAAATAAATAAATTAAAATAAGCAACTAAAATGATGCATGCAACATAGAAATGAATAAAAATAAACTAATTGATATTAAAAACATGACTAATTTAGCACATAGCAATGATTAACTTGTGTAAACCCAATCACTGATTCCTTGTTATAATATGAATTACAAACCTTTCTCGGTCACGATAATGTTATCCCATATTCGTACCACATTCTAAGTTTTCCTCGTTCCTTCTCCGTGAGCGGCCGTCTTCTCCTTCCTTCATC
This sequence comes from Pontederia paniculata, assembly GCA_001647135.1. Lineage (NCBI taxonomy): Eukaryota > Viridiplantae > Streptophyta > Magnoliopsida > Commelinales > Pontederiaceae > Pontederia > Pontederia paniculata. The sequence goes on along the minus strand of LTAE01001264.1, from coordinate 23,650 downwards.
TTATCATCTTTAGCTTATCATCTTTCATAACATCTTTATCATAATCTATTTCATCATATTTAACATATTTGCTTCAAGAGTGATCTATGACTGATGGTCAAACATCAATCACTCTGGGCATACTTTACATAAGAAGTGAGCTATGACTATGTCCAAACATCAATCACTCCAATTATTATCTTTACTTAAGGAGTAAACTATGGCCATAGGCCAAACATCCATTACTCCACATCATCATCATCATTCTTTAATTTTCATCTTAGTTTTTCATCTTACATCGATCATCAATCATTCATCAGTAACCCTAATCCTCTAATGCGATATGCAAATGCAGTATTTCGACCAAGTAGTTATCTTTGTTATCTTTGACTTATCCTATTATTGCCTTTGAAATGCCTTTGAGAGTTGCTTTGGCGACTTTGAATTGCTCATGAATCTTGGAGGTCTCGTAATAGGTCAATGGGGGTGCACAAGCCATAACCAACATAGGATGCTCGAGAAATTCTTTCGTTGTAAGGCGGGGAGAAGCCAAGAAACATGAACTAGGTAGCAGTTGCTCTACCCGTTCTATCTTTAACATCAATGCGCTTCCAAAATGATGACGATATATGACGACCTCAACATTTAATTTGGTGAAGCATGGTGACCCTTTATCTTGTCCACATAATTAATCCTTAAACTATCATTAAACATAATCATTCCATCATCTCAGAAGCGCCGACACAGGCCGTGTCAGCCACGGACACGGTCTGTGTTTGGTGATGACTTCAATATCATCAACGGGCTGTTCCGGTGAGTTGACGTGGTCCAAATCGGGTGAAGACACGGTCTATTTTTATCTTTACATTATTATACGATAAACCTCTTAAGACGCATGTCATTTTTTCAAATCGTGTCCATACTTCAACACAGTGGCGTCATCATCCCATTTTCTTTATTAAAATATATCGGCAAACACATTAAAATAACGCGGCCGAGTTCATCTCCAAATCCGGTCTGTTTTCACGACCATAACATTTTAGGGTTTACTATTCATCTACGGTGGCTGACGCGGGCCATGTTGTACTTGTTCTTCAATTATTATAATAGTTCTTTATTTCGTGACACTGTATGGCGTCAAGTGACGCAAGCTGTGTTCGGTACGATCGATCGCGTTCAACAGAATGACGGTGTTAGAGTTTCTTCTCGTTGGTTACGGTCGTGTCTTGGGTGGACACGATCCAATGTTCGTTGTCCACACGGCAAGTTAGAGATTCGCCGATACTACGACATCATCTTGATGGGACGTGGGTCGTGTCTGGGGTAACACGATCCGTGTTCCGTAGCCGTATTATTGAGATCATTAAAATACTACACAAAAATTATTAATTAATTTCCGACCGAATTAAATATTCATCTAGGCACTTTAAACATATATTAAACAATCTAATGATCATATTAAATCAACATATTCTAGCATGAACCCTAACATGCAATTTATAATCATATATCAACCTACTATTGGGATCCGCCTAATTAGATATCGAATCTTGTAGGGTTGTTCTTCGTTCTTCAACTGAGCCCTCTTGATCTTCTTTACTGCTCCTGATCTTCTTCAGGTTCTCCTAGGGATTTGAGCATGGTTCTAGGATGATGAAGGGAAGAGAGAAAGAGGGATAAAAACTTAGGAGAGAGCCTAGAGAGAGAAAATCTCGCGGCTAAGGCTTTGGAAGAGAAAGTAAAATTATGAGGACTATCTATGGTCTTATTTATAGGCATGGGGAAGGGCTTCTTTAATTTAAATCAAACTCTATTTTTAAATTTAAATTATGAGATTTAAACTGACTAATAATCTCATCTAATAAATTCTAAAATTTAACTGATTTGAATTTGAATTTAAATTCTGGATTCTCTATTTGAATTTGAATCTCGGGATAAAAATAGTATTAATTAATTAAACTTTTTTTCTTTTTAAAATATTACGGATATTACACAAGCATTCTATTTTCTTCCAACATCATATGCTAGGTTATCAGATTCGTAGAATCATTTTCCGCCCGCAAATTTGTATAAAAAATTCAGAGAGTTAACATTCCAAATAAATTTAACTATAAAATAATTAATATGCATCAACAATACAAAATTATGCACTTATTTAAGATCCACAAATATTAAAACAACTAATATATTTTATTTATATGTCAAAATTATGAAGTAATAAATATAGGTGCTATTATAAAATACTACTTAACTAATAATAATTGCAAATTGTTAAGCTAGAAAAAGTGAAATATAAAAATACATTAAAGTTAGTTGCAATCAAATTTTTATTCTTAAATATTTATAAACACCATTTGTATACTTCATTCTTAATCATTAATAGACTAGTTAACAAAATTTTAATATTTATAATTTTTTTATACAAATTTAAAAGTTATACATATTTTAAATAGAAGTACAAACTCGTATAAAATTGTCTAGGTCGACACGTTTAACCGTCATAGAGACTATAAGATTTTATAAAAAAAATAAAGCAATTATGAGTAAAATATAAGATTTTAACTCATATAAAAATTTACATTGCATTAACTCATTTTGTATGTAAATTATTAAACCAGTAAAAGTTTAAAGAGTTGACTCTATAGGTTAATTAGACGTCTTAGTGTAAATGTTTTAGATAAGCAACAAAGTGATACTCACAATAGACGCATTCATGTTAAAATTAAAAAAGGACAAACTTTTGTGTTAGTCACATGTATGGGCGAACTTTTCTTCGATGGAAAAAAAATATAAAATTTAAATTGATATTATATTTGTTCTAAATATTTTTTTGTTATATTATAATACAACAATTTTAACTTTTTTTCATATAATCAGTTTAATATGCTAAATTCTTATTGTTTTTTTATATTACATATACAATATTATTTGTATCTGAAAAGAATAAATATATTTTATTAAAAAAAGATAAATATATAATTGAATTCAATTTTTTCTTAAAGAATAACTTATTTCTAATCTCATCATTCTTAAATTTTACCATCAATCTCCATTTACATTATTTATTGAACAACTATTTCTTATGTACTATTTGAAACAATAATGATTATTAATGACTGATGCGTAATTTTATATTATGTTTTACTTATAAATAATATTGTGTATACAACAATCACTAGCGAATATATTTATCATATTATAGTTAACAAATTTGTTAAAATATATTATTGGGTTAAATTTGAGAATTGGTACTTTTTTACACAATAATTTTTTTCGACTAAATCCAGTGAAAAAGAAAAGGTTGATAACTTTTTATCCAACACATCATTCAAAAATATATTGTTATCATTTTGTACTATTAGTTGTGGATACTTTTATTCTTGCCTAATAGAATAAAGTGACGATAGTATTTTTTTTTAAAACCATAATAGAAATTCTCATTTAGGAAAGTTTGAAACATTTTTTTTAACTTTCCCATGCATCGCCCATCACTCCACGTCCACAGGTACGTACGTTGTATAGAGTAAGTAGATGCTGGATAGTCCATCATGTCACGTCCACAGGTACATTTCTTTCAAATTAATTTTTTTTTATCCTTCAAATTAATTAAACTGCTTTTTATTGCATTATCATTGGAATGAGTAACTTCATGGCTTTTATTTCCCGACGTCTTTCTGACTCGTGCTTACTATTCCACTTCCACAGCCAGTTAGGGTTACTTTTGGTTGCATACGTGGAAAACTCAAACTGCCATTACTTGACTCCAAGTTTCCAACCGAATGAAACAAAAATTATGACCGACTTCCGGAAAAAAAAATTTCTAGACTCACGAAAAAGACGCTGCCGTTTTTTGTACAAGGATGAATGGATTATGCATATTGTCTCCTTGATTTCTTCAAGTTATGTAGTAATTTAGCCTAAAAAAATCGATTCAGTTTTAATTGCTGTGTGGCTGCTAGTTGAAGCCTTCAAACAAGGTACAAGTAGGATGAGTTTGGCATCTTAACCGTGTAGAAGCAGGATAACATTGTTTAGATCGAGACTGGTTGAAAATAAAAATAAGAGCATCCATACGTACCGTATAGATGAACAAACGTATCTACTAAAAGGTTTTAACTGTTAGATGTCCTTTCTATTTTAATTGAATCATTTTTACTTAGGAAGTTTTGTAATTTTCTTTTTACATAATATTCAATTATCCGTAAATACGTAAGACCCCTATATGATACAATCTCTTAAATAATTAATGGATGTTGCCAATCCCATACGTCGGGTAAGGGGGATTTTGAGGAGAGCTCTAGGACGAAGTGCTCGATGTTTGAGTTTTTTTTATTGGGAGTCCAAGAGTTGGAGGAGGTTATATCAAGAGTCCTTATATAAATTATTATGTATTTGTACCAATATTTTAACACTTAAAGAGAGAATTCTACCGTTCACACGAAGACGGACCCAATTAAAAATGTATTTTATTAAATCTCATGTCTTTTATGTGTGTGTAACACCTCCAAAAGCACACATCGCCACCTGACAGAATATCTTTTCGAAAATGCTATATATTTGTGTGTATATTTTTTTTTAATTTTATAGTTGACCATTTGACTAGTCAACAAAATACGGAATAAACCAAAATTCTAAAACTAAAACTCTTTCATAAAATAAAAATATGTGAAATTCTAAACAACTGTGGTGCGTCATATTATAAAACTAACACAACTCAATGAGAAAACTAAAAAAAGACACCTAAACTTAGGATCATTGAGTCATGTGCAAGTAGTAGTCATCACGAGCATTAGTCGTTGCATGCGTCACCAGCTAGCATATCACTGCAGATTTACTTACTTGTAGGATCCAAAGTAGGAAAAGTAATTCTTTCATGAACTTTAAAGCTCAATATATAAAACATAATAAATAATATTTTTCATAATAAAATAAAGCATAGGAATAAGGTAAGACCATATCATAAAAGATAGTAAAAAATTATTATTCCTATATTATTAATCATTTGTGAAATATTTTACTTACTTTACTTGATGAGTAAGCTATGATAGTATAGTCAAACATCAATTAGTCCTCAATCATTCATCATCTTCATCGTGCACCATTCATCATCATCATCATCATCATCATCATCATCATCATCATCATCCTTATGTAATGTTACAATGATAAATGCAAAATTTAGTCCAAGTGGTTATCTTGTTATCTTTGAGTTAGTGACTTTGAGAGTTACTTTTGGTATGACTTTGAAGGGGTCATAAGTCTTTATAGATCTCAATAATAGGTCAGTGAGAGTTCACAAGCTACAACCTGCAAGGATGCTCGAGAAATTTTTTCTTTGCATGGCGAGCAGAATGTCAAACAATAGAAATTGAGTAGTGAATGTTCTACTAGTCCCCCCATCATTAATAACACTGCAATTTCTAAATATTCAATGCATGTCGACCATATCATTTAACCAAATATTCAACTATTCCAAATATTCTACTAGCCCCCATCATTAGTGAATATGATTAATCCTTATCTTATTCACATATTAGCCTCAAACAAATAGAAAAAAATATTCATTGACATAGTTAAAAATAAAATAACTCATCATATCTTTAAGCCGACACGAGCTAAGTTAGGTATGAGTGTGGGCAGTGTTCGATATTATTTTAACATGTCAAGTTGGACTCACGACACGAGCCGTGTTGAAGGGTGATGTGGGCCATGTCCCAAAAATAAACTTCTATTTCGACGTGGAACATGTTTTAGGTCGTGTTCCATTCTCCAGCATAGACGGTGCCCAAACTCGGGTTCAATTCTTTAATTATATTAATTCAACATGGTCGATAAGTTAGGGTAATGTGGATTGTGTTCGTCTCCAACTCAAACTGTGTTCGTCTCCAACTCATACCATTTTCCACGACCCGTAAGGTTTTCTTCTTTCTTCTTCTTCAGCTAACACAGTATGTGTTGGTCCATGTCCAAAACCAACATGGACCATGTTCTATTTATCCTTTTGTTAGTTTATTTAATTAATCCAAGACACGAACTCCGCGTCTGAGGCGACACGGGCCATGTCGAGGGTTCCTAAAGCCTTGTTCAGTAGGCGGTGCTGGTTAGGATTTCATCTGACAGACGCGGGCTATGTTCGAAAAGGACTCGGTCCATATCTTGCCAATGACACGACGTGCTAGGATCAGCGCCAATGGACGTGGATCATGTCCGAGGAGGATGCGGGTTGTGTAACGCCATCCAAACTGTGATTTTCATTAATTTTTGACGAATTAAACTTTAGTATTCGGTACGTGAAATAACATATAATTATGACCGCAATGTACTCAAGTTTACGAGACCAAATAAATATCAAACATAATTATTAGGGCCATAAATTATCTTCATCTAGTATAAAATCTATCATGCAATTATCTATCATAAAAAACCTATATAGAGGGATCTGCCTATGTAATATATATGTTGTAGGGGTTTTCTTATTCATTCGTCGTGATCTAACCATTCTCGCTTTCTTCCTCTTGAACCTCATGTTGTTCTCCTTCACGTTCTCCTAAAAGTTTTGATATGAACTTAGAGGGGAGAGAGAGAAACAAAACCTTAAGGGAGAGAAATAATTTCTTACCTCTATACCATAATTCATTTAAAATGATATGCTTCTTTATATTATTTTGATTTATAATAGAAAAATATTTGACTTGAGTTCATTTGTTAACTTTTTTTCTATCTTATTTTATAATTATTTAATACTTACATTTGTTTAACTTTTATTCATTCACATTTATTTTTTTCTCGGACTAATTTTTTGTCATAATATTTTAAATCTATTGAATGTCATCATAATTTTTTTTAAATTAGTTATTTTTTATTGAATTTAAGATGTGCAATTTTTTTATGATCATTTTTACTTTAGCATCTTAAAGTATTGTCATTTGAACAATGTTTTTTTATTTATGTAATGATAATATTAATTTTTTCACTCTTTTTATATTTATCTATCATCGATCTTTTTTATCTTTATTTCAAAAAAATAAAAAGATAAAAATATTGTGAAAGAAACAAAATACATTGAGAGAAAAACAACTAAAGATAAGAGAAAAAATATATAAAGAGATATAAATAATGATAAATATACAAATATTATAATAAATTAAATAAATATATAATAATATTATATTTATTAAGGGTCATAAATAGTAATATATATTAAATAATATAAATGACTTTTATTTAAATTATTCAAACATATCATGATTTAGTTTAACTCATCCACCACCATAAAATTTTATCCAAATATGAGTTTAATAATAATTCACCACACTTCACCACATTCCACCATCACACCCTATACTTCATCATCTCATACCACTCCTTCATTAGTTAGTTCCCAAACAAAGCCTAAGTGACGTCCAAACGTGATCGAAGATGTCGTCCGGGTACTTGTAAGCATGACAACCCGTGCACAAGTATATTGATGATTGAACAAACACAAATCTCTTTCTTTAATATCTTTCATGCGATCAAGCTCAGAATATATAACTTTTAAGTTAATTTTTAAGATGAAATGTGACTCATCTCTAATCACATTATATATAAATATATTCATGAGAATTTGTACTAATAAATTTACACTAATAAAAATATAAAAAAAATTGACTGTTGCCCACTCCTTACTCTGTATTTTTTACGTTTGATATTCGGTTAATTAACGTGTAGACTAAGAGTTTTTTTAGTTGATCAGGGATGTATAAAATTAAATATAAGTAATTTTGATTTACATGTTATATATCACTAAAATAAACTAGTTAGTTTACAAAAATAGCATCCATAATAAAATATAAATAGTCTTCATTTTGGACTATAATTTATTATATTATTAATTGTGTAACGCCCCCAAATCCACACCCCACCACCTAGCAGAATGCTAACTTAGAGGCAGTACCAACTTACATCGACTTTCTTTTGACCAATCCACTGGCCAACATTATAAATCTGTCATTGCGGAAGTTATTACTTGACATATAACCAGGATCTATGTCATATGAAAGCCATCTGTCACGAACATCATCATGCTATCATCATCTTATTTATACCTATTTTCTTGTAGAATCAAAATGCAAGTAAGACAATCCTCCCATGAGCTATGAAGCCCAATATGTAAAGGATAATAATTCAATAGGTTGAAAGATATAAATACAAAAGATCATATTCTATCATACATACATCTTTATAAACATCAGTTTTTGACTTTAATTACTTTACATTTTCTTTTTCTTTACTTTACATCTTTCTTTTAGTAACATAAGTTCATCAAGATCAATCTCTTTCATTTCAATAACAGTGACAAGAACATTAGTTACACCTAACTCTCATGGTGTACAATATATCAGTATGTTTAGGTCCAGTTCTTTATTCATCTTTGGTAGCATCTTTTAATTCAATCAATAATAAGTGGTTACCAGTACATGAAGATTTTAGAGATTCGGCGCCAGGATGGCTAGCTAGGTCATGGGGTCAACCCTAGATCCATCAAGTAATCAGGAGGTCATAAAACTCTAATAGGAGGGGTTGAACTCCTAAATAGGAGGGATGAGTCCCTAAACAGGAGGGTACGAGACCCTAAACATGATGGAATACGTTAGGGCCTTCCTCTTCATGGTATTCATTTAAACACAATCATTAACATCTTTTAACTCTTTAGTACCTATTATGCTAGGTTCACATTAGAGGATACTAGCCCTATCTCAATCATATTCAATCAGTCAATCAACATAGTACCAATCATCCCGGGACACGACCCGCGTCGTGGGTGACACAGACCGTGTTGTGTACCGGGTCAAGCAGTGTTCAGGCGAACACAACCGTTTCAGGGAAAGAGACATTATAGATGAGTACACGGATCGTGTTCACATCGACACGGATCGTTTTCTTTGCAGGGTTCATGAATCGCGTCAGAGAATGACACGACATGTGTCCAATTTCCGATTATGCATTTAATCATACCTTTTTATCATTCTTTTATCATACATATGTGAAAGACCCTAAAGTTGATCCTCCTAGTTACACACCTTGCTTTTTCGTCGGTCGATCTTATTTGTTCTTTGTCAAGCATGTGTGACACGGTTCGTGTCCTACTCGAACACGGTCCGTTTCCTTAGGTCTTCCTGGTGTTCTGTCGCGCGGTCAGTGTTCTTCTTTTTCCCGTGCAACATGGCCCACGTCCCATGTGGACACGGTCCATGTTGGTCCTCCATGGACCGCGGCGTCAAGAGAGAGAGAAAGAGGGAGGGAGGG
>LTAE01001264.1:3051-14168 GCA_001647135.1 Pontederia paniculata | reverse complement strand
TGGAGGGGGAGAGAGAGAGAGAGAGAGAGAGAGAGAGAGAGAGAGAGAGAGAGAGAGAGAGAGAGAGAAGAGAGAGAGAGCATCTGAAGCTTTAAATTTGAGAGAGAAAATAATGAGGTGAGAGGAGGAGTTGGGTTCTATTTATAGAGGAGATATTTCATAACTAGATGGAGTTTGAATATGATTAAAACTCTAATTTTGTATGTAATTATAATTCTATAAGATAATCTTCCATGTGATTAGGATTCCTTTAAAAATAGTTAATATAGAACTAAGAATATTTAATTGATAAGAAAATATTACTATAACAATTTGACTTTAATTATAAATACTTTTTTTCCATCCTAACCGAGTTATATCTTTCCTTATCTTATCATATCTTCCCTTTATATTATTTTTATTTATTTCAAAAATCCGGGATGCATTATAACCTCCTTAAAAATAAATTGATCCTCGAATTTGAGCATTACGTCTATTTTCCTCAAAATTTCACATTTGTTTCTTATCTTCCAATATGATCCATCAATATCAAGACAATCCAATAATCCCTAAATCATGTCAATGTTCTCATATCATATATCTTAATTATAAAATACTATTTAATTTATTGATCATAAGTCAATCTTTCAATAACGATCATGATGATAACTTCAAAAAGAATATCCATCTAAATTCTGTAAAATTCATATCCTCAAGTTTAACATCGAAAATCATATAATCCAATTCCTATTTCATAAGTTAATCATCCAAAATTATAAGATTCATGTCTCTCTTTATCTACTCATATAAAAGATCACATATAGGCGTTTCATCCTCAAGATATTATTCATTAGTACTATCCCTAAATAACCTCCTTATGAATCATGTTATATCATTCTTTGGGGCATTGTCATATCAATTTTAATCATGACTAAACATCAACATTCATCTTTCATTAGAAAATCAGTCCCAATTTAAATCCAAAATTTTTTTCGAACTTTTTCTCATCAATCAGATCACTCAATAATTAAATTCATGATAACCTCCTTAGGACTTAAATTATATCTTTCTTAATGACACAATAACGGTTCATGATGCTTGCACATGGACTCTATCTATTTGGAGACAACTAAAAAGTGCCTTTCGTTAGGCACCTTAGTGTAACGCTTCCAAATCCACACCCTAACATTAGGTAGAATATAGACTTGTAAACGCTACCAACTTACATCTTTGACTTCTCTTTTTGACCAATCCACTGGTCAACACTATAAACCTATCATTGCGGAAGCCATTACTTGACCTATAACCAGGACCTATGCCATGTGCAAGACATCCGTCATGAACATCATCATGCTACAGCTGCGCAATCATCATCTTATTTATACCTATTTGCTTGTATGATCAAAATGCAGGGAAGACAATCCTTCCATGAGCTATGAAGTCTAATATGTAAAGGATAATAATTCAATATGGTAAAACATATATGAAGATATAAATAAATGAGATCATGTTCTATCATACAGTCATATTTATAAACATCAGTTTTTGCCTTCAATTACTTTACCTTTTCCTTTCTTTTACTTTACATCTTTCTTTCAGTTACATAAGTCCATCAGGATCAATATCTTTTATCTTTCATTTCAGTATCAGTGATAGGAACATTAGTTACACCTAACTCTCATGATGTAAAATATATCAGTATGTTCAGGTCCAGTTCTTTATTCATCTTGGGTAGCATCTTTTAATTCAACCAATAATGAGCGATTACAAGTACATGAAGATTCCAGAGATCTGGCGCCAGAATGGCTAGCTAGGCTATGTGGTCAATCCTAGACCCATCAAGTAATTAGGAGGGCATAAAATCCTAATAAGAGGGGATGAACCCCTAAACAAGAGGGATGAATCCCTAAATAGGAGGGTACGAGACCTTAAACAGGAGGGTACGAGACCCTAAACACGAGAGAATAAATCTCTAGTGCATCTGGTCCTTCCTCTTCGTGATATTCATTCAAACACAATCATTAACATCTTTTAACTCTTTTATTACCTATTATGCTAGGTTCATGTGAGAGGATTCTAGCCCTACCGCAATCATATTCAATCAATCAATCAATATAGCACCAATTATCCTGGGACACGGCCCGCGTCGTGGGCGACACGACCCATGTTGTGTACCGGACGGTGTTCAGGTGAACACAACTATTTCAGGGAAAGAGACATTATAGATGAGAACACGGACCGTTTTCTTTGCAGGGTTCATGAATCGCGTCAGAGAATGACACAACCTGTGTCCGATTTCCGATTATGCATTTAATCATACATTTTTATCATTCTTTTATCATACATATATGAAAGACCCTAAAGTTGATCCTCCTAGTTATATACCTCATTTTTTCGTCGGTCGATCTCATTTCTTCTTTGCCAAGCATGCGTGACACGATCCATGTCCTACTCGAACACGGTCCATTTCCTTAGGTCTTCATGGTATTCCATCACACGGTCTGTGTTCTTCTTTTTCCGTGCAACACGGCCCGCATCCCATGTGGACATGGTCCGTGTTTGTCCTCCATGGACCGCGACGCCGAGAGAGAGAGAGAGAGAGAGAGAGAGAGAGAGAGAGAGAGAGAGAGAGAACGCCTCAAGCTTTGAATTTGAGAGAGAAAATAATGAAGTGAAAGGAGGGGTTGTGTTCTATTTATAAAAGAAATAATTCATAACTAGATGAAATTTGATATAAGATAATTTTTCATGTGATTAGGATTCTTTAAAAATAGTTAACATATGATTAAGAATATTTAATTGATAAAAAATATTACTATAACAATTTGACTTTTACTATATTTTTTTTTCCAATCCTAATCAAATTATATCTTTCTTTATATTATCATATCTTCCTTTTATATTACTTTTATTTATTTCAAAAATCTGGGATATTACAAATCGAATGAGATCAAAAGAGTAAACAGAAGGAGAATATGAGAAAAAAGAAAAAAAAAATAATATTAAAAAATTGTATGAAAGAAGGGGAATGAATGATGTGACTTATTTTGTAAATCCCCAAAATAATGAAAAATGTCCAAATGGATAAACTAGCCCACTTAGCCAAATTAGCCCAAGAACCCACTTAAAATAAGTGGAACCCTAAGTATAAAAGGGGTAAAACCAATCTCATTTTCTCATTTCACTCATTCCCACTCTCTCTCTTCCTCTCTTCTCTCCATGCCACACCTAAAAGCTAGGGTTTAATGATCTCTCCACCATTGTTTCAACTCAAGATGGATTTGGAGAAGGAGGAAAAGCTCTAGGGCAAGAAGAAGGAACACCAAGTGGAGGAGGAAGAAGAACTAGACAGCAAAGAGGAAGAAGAGGCTAGGGAAGAAGAACAAGTAGAGTTTTAGGATTCTTGCCATAGGTATGTAGAGGGGATCCAATCCCTCATTTCTCACCTCATTAATTTGAGGATTATAAGAAACCCCTTTCTTATATGGTAGAAATGATGGTGATGACATTAGGAATGTTGCATATCATGTGTTTGTTGATATGTCTATATATTCTTTCTTATCATTCAAGTATGCTTTATCTCATATTATGAATGTCATATCTTTAGCATGATGTCAAGTTAGTTATATGACCCTTTTATATGAGCTTTCTTATTATGAAACCCTAGAACTATGGACATGATAAATGTGAACCCTAAATGCTTGTATGAACCTAAAATATATGATGGAAACCCTAAGTGCTAATCCTAACCTAGTTGGTTATCTATTTATGTTTCTATGTTTATAATAACACCATGTTGTTAGAGTTAAAGATGAGGGGATGACATGTTAGGTGTATGCATATTAGGTGTTTGTTCTTATGTCTATATGACCTTTTCCATGTATTTGATGTGATAAGAATCATATGATGAATGTTATGCTTCCCTAATGTAATAATGATGTCTATATGTCCATCTTATGATTCCTCATGTCATAATAAGCTAATCTTCTATTGATTAGATGTATTCCCATGTATTAGGGTTCCATTGTATTGCTATGGTTCATATGAGACATGTCATGATCAAATAATGTTCCTATTATGTAAATTGTTGCATTGATGTGCTCCTTCCATGTTCAACCCTTAAATGATGTGAATATGCCGAACTATGCACCCTAGGAATTTGTAAATGAACTTTAGAGTGGATATGTGAATCCTAGGTTGTAACTTGGACCCAATTACATTCAATTCAATGTTGTTAGGTCTAAATTGAGATATCAAGAACCTTAGAATGTGGAAACTCCCTCACAGATGAATTTCCTTGAGAATGATAAGTTCATAGGTATGAAAGGATTGAATTTGGGATTTAAATGGGCTGGAAACGAGCTTCCAAGGCAACTATCACGGGCAGTGATGTGATATCACGGACCATGACAGACTCATCACGGGCCGTGATATGTCATCACGGGCCGTGAGACCAGGGTCGTGACTATGGTCACGAAACATCGTTTTGGTCACGGCCGTGATGGAATATCACGGGTCGTGACACGATGGTCGTAACGACCAATACGGCTCAAGTCAATCGTATCTTTCATTCCAGAAAGATTTCGGTCCTGTCGTAAAATTATGTTACGGCCGTATCGAACCTCGTCCATCGCACCCCTTAAGTCACGGTCGTGACAATGTGTCATGGGCCGTTACAGGATGTAACGGGCCGTGACACAGTCTCACGGCCGTGATGGGCTCATCACGGGCCGTGATGACTCGACTTTTAAGTTGTTTTATAGATGCGTTCTATGATGTTATCTTCCTAATGCATGATGAATTCATTTGTATACTATGTGTTATGCCCTTGTAATGTAGCAACCTATGTTCGATGCTTTTGACATACCTAGACATCGAAATGCATGCAAAGTCGTAATTATGTTAAAATCACAAGATTGATTGCTATGTTTGATGTATTGAAAAGAAGACATGATGAATTAGTCAAGGCGCATTGGAGAAAGGGGGAAGTAGCCGAAGGCGCTTCCCGGGAGGCGACGCCACTCACTAATAATAGTGTGTGGGCTTCCCCAAACATGGACCCCGGAGAAGGGTTGGCCTAGCTAGCCACTATTTAAGGCCAATGTTACTCAAGATTCATCATGTAAAGATAAGAATTTGTCTTATGATCAAGATGTTTAAAATGAAGATGATGTGAGTCAAAGAGAACTCAAAATGGACCATATGACAAATAAGTAAAGATGTAAATGTACAAAGATGATGATCATGAACATAAAATGCTTAGTATCATTTATGCTTTATGTATGTAATGCTTCATGTATGAATGATCAATGTTATGCTCAAGTTATGCAATTGTCATATGCTTATGTTACCTAAAATGATTTATGCTCAATATTCATACTTATGATTATGTTATGTTATGACATATATTGCATATTAGATATCGACCTTTACATACTCTAACCAGGGGATTTTCACCTATCCTATTTTTGGATCCATGTAGGCGATGATGCATGAGGGACTTGGCGGTGGTGTGCTCATGGCGGCTTTAAATTGCACATGGTCGTGTCTAGGTCTTGTAGGCCTTTTAAGTCATTAGGGTTATATCTAATGAACTTGTTATATTATGTTATGTCTCGAGTCGAATGAGCCTAAGACTCATGTCATAGGCCTTATACTTGACCATGAATTTATGCCCATAGATGGTAAGTTGTGATATGGATTTTAATATATTTCCGTTGTCATGATATATGTTTTATCTTTATGATATCTTGTTATATTTTTCGCTGTGATAATATTATATTTTATATTTTCATTTATATGATCACGGGTTTTCTTAGTTTTATTTTTTAGTGAGCTCATATGATATGCATAATGTTCATGTAGCGCCGTCGAAAAGTCCTCGCGGGTCGAGCCCGCGAGCGATGCGTTTTGGGGGCGTTACATATTTATCACAGAATTTATAATGTAATGTGAAAAAGAGAAAAAGAAATCAAGAAAAGATAGGAATAACATCATAAAAAAATGTTGACAGACTAATAGAAAAAGTGAAATTGCTAAGGGTCTCGCTACCAAGTAGTTTAACAAAAATACTCTATGGAATGTCCAATCGGGTGCATACAGTTGAGAATTCGGTTTTTTGATAACATCGAAAATCGATAAATAAGTTCGAGAACTATAAGTTCTTATTTATAAATAAAAATAATTATATATATATATATATATTAATGATTTGTTACATATATCTTAACTTTTTTTACATTTGTTATTAATTTTTGTCACATAAAAAACTTTATATGCTTAAAACTAAAGTCCTAGTAATATATTATGACTATAATTTATATATATGTGTGAGTGTCCATTAAAAATATGTATATCCAATCATTTTTTGTATTTATATATAAATGTTTTCAGTTTTTACTTTAAATCTAAAAATATGATATAATATATTTTCTTTTTTTAAAAAAATATGAAAAAAAAGAATAAAGTATTTAAAATAACATAATATGATTGATAATCTTACAGTCCTACGGATTCTTTGATTTAATAAAAATTGAGATAATTGATCCTTGAAACAAACGCATTGGAAAACTTTATTAATCGTTTTCTTAATAAAGTGTTTTTTTTATCTCACAGCAAGCGGTCCTACACCCTACATTTTATCTAACAGTTGAAATGTTTGTAGCCAATATAATGTGCACTTCCTTTATATATGCAGTGTTGCATACACAGCCCACTAAGAAAACATATCATCAGGTTGATCTATCTATAAAGCACAAACAGTTTATTACTTACGAGGGGTTGGATTGGGTGTAGAAGCAAAAAAAATATTCTGGCGTAGAAAGTTATCTAAAATCATAATTAGATATTCGATAAGAATGATACAGATAAATCGAGACTAATAGTCTTGAATACTGTCGCACAATTAAAAAATAAAATAATATGTTGTTCTATCTCAGTACGGAAGGATCAGTTGTCTTTGGTCCGAAGTTGAGCCGGTAAACAATGCCGAGGGACTGAGTGCGATCTGCGAAGGTATACATGCCATCTGATAGCGGCCTCAACTCCAGGGCGGATATGAAGGGCGTCCCGTGTACCAAGCAAACTGACACAAACTTGCGCTTGGCAAGTAATGACTTCTGGTCTGCAAGGCGGAGCCAAAAGGGTGCACTCACACTCCCTAGACTCCGTTAAATAATACTCCATAAAATCAAATTCAGTTGTCCTGGTTAGAGTTGATGTGTTTGCAGTGAGAGGTTTTGGGTTCGAATCCTTTGACCTCCCTATTTTTTTTTCATTTTTTTTTCTTTCCCCTAAGCTTAATTTACCTTTTCCACTTTTACTTTTTTATTGTTTATTATTTATTTTTACTCATATATTATCTAATATATTCTTTCCTAAAATATAATTTACTTATATTATATTAATATTTATTCATTCATTAAAAATATTATTTATATATACTACATTATATATTTTTACTTATTAGTCTATGACTACATTATATAAATCTACTTATTATTATATCACGCGCATAAAACAATGTATTTTTATGAAAAGATATCTCAATATTGTTAATTTTTTTATTTTATTCAATTATGAATTAGTGTTACAATATCATATTCATATTTTTAAATGTTCACACTTATTTTTCTATTTTTAAATGTTTACAATAAAAAATGAAATTGATGTAAATATCTTAAATTACATTAAGCTATTCCAACAAAACCTTAAGAATTATAATTAAAAATATAAATTAATATTTAAAATAATTCTTAAATTATATAAATAATTATATGAGCAATTGTGCACCCCCTCGATAAAAGTTCTGGCTCCGCCACTGCTGGTATGTAAACGGTAACTGCAATATCGAACCAAGGTTGATACACATAGAAAAAGAGAAAAAAAAATACATATGTGCTTGAATCAAATATTTTGCTTCATTGTAAAGTCAAAAAAATTATGAATTGAATAAATATAATTATAAAGTAATCAATATGCTATCAGCATCAAATAAAACTCTTATTGAACATTAAAAAAGTATTAAAACATCACTATTTCAATTCAATGATTATTTTATTCAACTTCATTTTTAAATAATGAACTAAATAATTAAATATTTTAAGTAATTTTATTATATAAGATAAAAAATCATATAGACTTGTTTCTATTCGTATAAAATTGTATGAGTCTTATTATTAGAATATAAGAATTTATGTCATGTAATTCATATCGATTTAATTTATTTTGCTGATTTAAAATTTTAAATTCATAAGAGTTTAAGATCTTACTCAAAAGTTTGAGAAGATAGATTATGATATTTTCACATTGCACTTTATGCTTATCAACATGTTGTTTACACATTGATGCCTTAGTATAACAACACTGCCACATCGTTACATGAGGACGAAAATATATCAATTGTGGTCTACATCAAGGAGTTGCTCACATATTCCTGCCTTTTTGATTTAGATGATAAAAAGTTCTAATCCCTTTAACTGCGAAAAACATATTTGAATAAAAGTATTGACCATAAGTAGCAACGATGTTTGTGACGGAAAATGTTAATAAGGTTTTTTATGCGTATTATTCATAATGTCTTTGAAATTAAATTAAGATTTATTAATATATATATATAATGAACGTGTATCTTATTTAAATATGTTATATCGTATATTTTATTATTTAGATTGTTGAATCTGTAATTAAAAAATAAATAAAAATAGGAATCTTAAATAAATTATTTATTTTTAGTCACACATCTCATATCCAACGGTCCAAATTATAGGACACACGTTGTATCATACTTAAATAGGGTAGACCTTCATTATATATATATATATATATATATGTATATATATATATATATAATTGAGCCCAATTAAAAATTTACTAAAACCCTAATCCCTCACCTATATAAACTCCTAACCACAAGAAAATAATCCTCCTAAGCCTAAAATTATGCCCTAGCCGTCAGGTGAGCTCTCCCCTCTCTTCTCCTTCTCTCTCTTTTATTTTCTCAAACTTCAACCTCGGGATTGGTGTCAGGAGGATGCGACGCAGAGGACAACGCACGGAACAAGAGAGATAGTCTAAGGCGTGAGACATATAGAAGATAATTGTAAGGTATGTAATTATGATCATAATTAAGACTTTAAGTAGGTAACATGGCGGATTCCTTTAGAATGGGTTTTCATGTTAGATCAATGCATGTTAGGTTTTATTATGATATTATGACGAATTTTAGATGATAATAATATGCCTTGAGATTCTGATTTTTATTATCCATGATGAATATATGATGTTTATGCCATAGGAAGGATTTTCTCTTGGATTGATTAGAAATAGATTTTTATATGGATATATGATGCATATGATGTAGATTTTAAAGCCAAAAAATGTAGAAAATGTATGGCTATTGATCTCCATATAATAATATGTTAAAAAGAAAGAATCTCGAAATTATTTAGAGAAGAAACGAGGTGAAAATCGCCCAGGAAATTCCCGTCACTGCCGTGACGGATATGTCACGGGCCGTGACAATGACAGTCGAGAGGACGACACGCAGAATTCGCTCAGAAATCTCTCGTCACGGCCGTGATGAATACATCACGGGCCGTGATGAATACATCACGGGCCGTGATGGCGACAGTCACGACCGTGACCATCTCGTCACGAGCCGCGACGATGGAAAATAAGCACCCAGGTACGGCCGTGACGATCGTCACGGGTTGTGATTTCAAGGATCCTGCAAACTCACGGACGCATCGCGAGCCGACCATGAAACTATTGTTGGGTCACAACCGTGACAGTATAGCACCCAATCGGCCGTGATGACCATGGGCAGACGAGATCACGGAGTTGGTTGAAGGCAGTGACCATAAACTGACCCTGTTCGGTCACGGTCGTGACAAGTTCGTCACGGATCGTGACGATGTGAAAAGTGTTGCATTTCGGTCACGACCGTGACCAAGTCTTCACGGGCCGTGACAGGACTGCCACGAGTCGTGACATACCTATCACGGGTCGTGACCACTATTACCAGGTTCTAATAATGTCCAAAACTTTATGACGATGTGATTGTATTGATTGATTAAATATGAAATGATGAACGGTGTAGGTTTATGTGTCTTTAAACGATAACATAGTTCAAGATAGGATTTAAAAGCTAAAATGATTGTGATTGAATTGACGCATGAAGAAGAAGGCCCTTAAGGACTTGGAGAACAGACTTTAATTCTATAAGGGTTATTGGTGTTTTCCCAATTGTCATTGAGAACAGGCTTTAATCCTATAAGGATTATCAGTGTTCTGAGTTATTGAATAAGGGCAGACTTTAATCCTATAAGGGTTATTGATATCTTTGGTTATTGATAGTTAGAGTAGACTTTAATCACTTGAGGGTTATTGGTGCTCTCTCTGAGTTTAATTGTTATTGATGGGTCTCAGGTTGATCCATGGCCTAGCTAGTCAAATTGGCCCCGGATCGCTGGAATCTTCATGTACTAATAATTGAAAATTGATTGATTGAAAGTAATTGATAGGAAATGATTGATTGAAATAAAGAAAGATAAAAGAATAGAATGACATTGGTAAATTATTAATTGAGAGAGAAAAAGAGAAATTGTTAATTATCTCGGATTATTGTTCTTTGTTATGATCTCATTACATATTGAGCGTCATTGCTTACGAGAGGTTTTATCTCCCTTGCTGATTCTAATTTTGCAGGCAACACAAATTGCTATGTAGGAATGATGGTTGATGATGATAATGGAGTATGTGATGGTCAACTTGCACATAAGATCCTGGTTAATATGTCATTGATCCAGTTTGGAGTCTTCTATGAAAGAGAGAGGATGTTGAACTATCATTTAGTATTTTGTTATGGTCTATTGATGGATTTATCTTTCATTGGAATCGATGTAATAGACTTATTAGTATTTTTTATATGTCAAAGATGTTTAGTTTTAAAAATATGGTGTCTTATATGATGTGGCCCTGGGATTGACCAGTCAAATGGTCAAGCCAAAGATAATGATATTGTGTGGTAGCATTCGTGAAGTCATAAATTTATCAGGTGACAAGGTCTGATTTTGGGAGTGTTACACTGTACATGTATGAAGATAAAATTAAAATCTTTAAGTTATATATATATATAT
>LTAE01001263.1:46590-58875 GCA_001647135.1 Pontederia paniculata | reverse complement strand
ATCTTTACCATTATTTAATCTTTATTTTTATAGTCAATAAATTCTTCAAAACCAATATACCCCTCTCATTAAAATATTGTGTTAGATAATTATAGAATAAATTCTTCGTGGGATCGACACTCTATTCACTTACTTTATTACTTGATACGACTAGTGCACTTTCTAGCAATTTTATATGCATAATTAACACGCATCATGAGACAATAAATTTCTCCATCACATGACCTCCCTAAAATCAATGGGACAAGAACTCAAATTAAACTTCATCACATGCTTGGTGTTAAATCATCAAATAGTCTCATGAGGTTCATTTCTTATCTTAAAGACATTTTGTTCTATGAGTTCTAATTTTTCTTGAGGTCATGTTCCTCCTAAACATTATATAGGAGATAATAGTTTCTTTCCAATCTTGGGTGGCTCTAGTCTAATGGCTAACAACATATATATGAGCCATATATATGCTTATGTCATAAGATAATCATGTCAGTAATAACGATCTTAGTACCTTACAAAAAGAAAATTTACTTATGGTTGGTGCTGTGATTGTTCGTGATGTCTTGCACATGGACACTCTAACTACCTTGAGAACATCAAGAAGAGTCCCGACTTTAGGCTCTGATACCTAACTGTAAGCCCACAAACTCACACTCGTCACGTGGCAAAGATGTGGACATGGAGACGCTACTTTGACTTATGCTTTAACCCTTTGACTAGTCAATAAAGATTTGCGGGATAAATATAGGATAATAAAACAAGACTGAGATGACTAAAATGTCTAATAGATAAAATACTAAAGATAAATAAATTGTGAGTCTGCATGTCTCTCAACAACAAAGAGTTTAATATCTTGGTAGACAGTCATACAACTCAATTATTCAAAAATAGAGAGACTTAATGATAAAAGAGATTCGAAAGACATCCATGATAAGTAATAACCATTAGCATGAATAACGATATCAACAGGGCATTAAATCAGATTTTCCATACTATAATCAATAGGCAACACAATATGCATCATAATAAGCAACATAAGTCTATGCCTATCATTATTGTAAATTGCTTCATGCTTTCCTGGAATCGCCTTAGAAGTTCAACTATGCAATTTACCATGGAACAACATCAGGAGTTCATCGATACAACTTACCCTAGAACAACATAAGTGATTTCTTAATAATATTGTCTACCCTGGAACAACATAAGAGATATTCACAGTATCCTGGAACAACATCCGGATTATACTCTGCCCTATAACAACATCAAGACATCAATGTAATAGTGTAAGTACTTTAATATGAAATCTCTTTGGCAATCTCAGATCTTATCCCATTAACACTGCGGCTCCAAACAATAGTCGGCATCCTAATTAATTGCTCATGAGCCTTTCAGCTCATGAGCCTTTCAGGTACGTCGACTGTCAGTGGTGGTGCACTACGATGGCCAATGTCCTAAAAAGGGGAGGATGCACGTGTATCCTCTTCATTGAACAATGGAAGCTAGCTGAACAACAAGAACCATGTAGGGGTCACACTAACCGCCTTATATCATTAGCACTGCGGCTCCAAACAATAGTCGACGTCCTATTTGTATTATTATTAAATCTTGTACCCTTACCTCAACAAGGACCTTAGGTTTTCTATTGTCTAATCTCTAAAGTTTAACCTATCTAGAATCAAAAGCAAGGGTTAGGATTTCTGTCTACTGGTTCGAGAACGCGAGTCGTGTTTCCAGAACATAGTCCGTGTCCTGTAGAGGTCAACACGGACCGCGTCGGGGGTACGCGGGCCGTGTGGTGTAGGGTTTTCGTCGTCGCCATCACGCCCGTGTCTGCCTTGTCGTGCTCCATGTCCGCGATCATTGGCCGCGCTCCACGTTGCATGTCGTGTCCGTGTCGCTTGGTCGCACTCGCGTTCGATGTCGTGGCCACGTTCAATGGCCGTGTTCATGTCGCGCCTGCATTCAATGCCACGCCCGTTCGCTTTGCCATGTCGTTCGCCATGCGTTCGATGTCGTGCCTGTGTCTGCTTTCGTGTTCGTGTCTCCTGGTCGCGCTCGTGTTTGCCTGTCGCGCACAACGCCACCGCTGCACTCGAGATCGCGTCACTTGTCGTTTCATGCATGCTCCACGTGTGAGGAGCATGGACCGCGTGCGAGGGACACGAGCCATGTGATCTCGTGTTTCTATGATTTCCTTGCGTTGTGCCTACGTTCCGCGTCAGATCCACACAACACAGTCCGTGTTAGATCTACGCGGGCAATGTCGTGTCGTCTTCTCCAGCCTCAGTCGTCGCACGATTTTGCGAAATTTTTGGGCCATTTTTCGGTGATTTTCGGATCCGATTATGACTAGCTCATGGGGAAAAACTCCCCTTTCAATGCGCTCTCGAATGTAAAACAAATCTCCATAAAAAGGAGGGAAAAAATCCAAGAAAATATGCAAGGTTCATAACATCATCTTATGTACAAGGAATCCGCCCGGAAACATACATTCGGGTTCGTCGGAGTTTGTCCTACACATTCGGGAGCGTCTTCTCCGGCGTCTCTTTTGTTGAGATCGTGGTTCTTCTTCTCCTAGGTCGGATAAAATACATGGGATGAGAGAATGATCGAATAACACGTAGGAAGACGAGGGAGAAAAAAATTTCTTACCTAGGGCCGATCACAATTTCTGAATAAAAATAAAATATGTGGCTCAAACCCCTAGTATGTATTTATAATCCAAGAGTCTAAGTTTATTCGACAATCACTGATTTTTTTAGATTTAAATCAATTTCAAAATTTAAAATAATTAAAATTCTGATTTTTTTTTGGATGAGATAAAATATGAGGAGATAAAATTTGAGAAAATTTGAATTCGATCCTAGAGATATTTTTTAAATTAAAAAATTTGAAAAGTTACATTACTCTAATAATTTATAATTATAAAATTTTATTTATTACATATGATTTTTTAAAAAAATCAATTTATAAATAATTTTAAGTTATTTATTAACTTAGTCAAATACATCCTTAATAAAGTGGTTGAATTTTTGTTATCTTTTTTAAAGGTCAAGGTTCTCCTTCCATACCCCTTTCCTAGCCGAATCAAACTCGAGCTCTCTCCAGTAAGTTCTGAGTGTGACATGATTTATTTTCATTTTTTATATTAGGTTAGTAGTATATTTTTTAATCGAAAATAAATTTATAAAATTATTTTCTTAAACTTTTCCTGTAATCACCAATTTGTAGTTTCCACCAAATTCGTAAAATTGAATTGTGTTTCTCCTCTGTTGATAGGAGAAGGGATAATCAAAACTACGTGTAATTTTGTGCTAATTGTTTTAGCATACTAACTCTTTTTATAAATTTATAAATTTATAAATTCATTAATTAATTTAAGTTTAACGAAATAATATATGCTTAATATTATAAACTATGTATGTATAATAATATAAAGCCTGAAAATTTCCATTTAAAAACAAATAATACTTTTTATGCTAAAAGACCATAAAGAATATCAGAGATTGTTTTAATAAAGAAAACATAATTCGTTAAGAAATTTATTGCTTTTTTATAAAAAGAACAACTGGGTGTATTTTTTAAGCCTTTTAAAAATGTTTAACTGAAATCATTTTTTTTAATGATGTAATTAATTTCTTCGAAGCTTTACCAGAAAAAAAAGAAGCGTCGAACTGAATCGTGAGCAATCCCCGTCCCGCCGGCCAATGTCGTCGGCTGCACACCCTCCGCCGTCTCCGTCTCCGTCGCTCTTGCCGGAGATCGGCCCCGACGGCATCGCCAGGGAGTCCCCCATCATTGCCTACACCGAGAAGGTATGCGTTCCTTCCGATGCCTCTGCGCCCCGTTTGATGAATTTACCAACAGGACGTCTTTTGAAGACGTAGCTCACAGTGAAACCCTTCTTCTCAGGCCATTGAGGCGGAGAAGCTGCAGCTTCTGAGGTAAACCACCGCGTAAACCCTTCTCTTCATCCCCGGATCTGCGTGTCTTGTAGATTTATCCAAATGCGAGCAGTTTGCTGTTGGAATTGCCAATGAAACAACCCAATCTTCCAATGCTGGGCCTTCTTTCTTTTCTTGAGTTTTGTTTCTTCTCTTTATTCTCCTGGTTTGACATGATTTAGGATTTCAACTTGGAGTAGTTGGAGATGAACAGTGTGGAATACGTAGTTTTAGGGGAGCATATGAATCGAAAGCAAGAGCGATATTGATCCGTAGGACTACTTTCAATTTTGTGTAACACATTGTTGGTAGAAATGTGGAGCTGCGTGGTTACTTATTGCAGTTTAAACATCAAGGTAAAAGGAAAATGTGCACATTTTCGTGGTGCGATTGTTGAGCATGAGAAAATTGTCTATATAAATTTCAAAGCCTTACAATGTAAAGAGATTAACTATTGATTCACGCTCAAGTTGCAGTCCAGTATATTGTGAATTCATGGCTAAACATCATATCTTTTATGTATCATGAAGTTATCAAAACTTTTTTTTGCATGAATTCTTCTAAAAAAATTTCTTGACTATTGCCTTCTGTTGAAAACTGTTGACATGAGGCTCTGCTACCGAAGATTCACAGATCTTAAACTTGCTGAGAGATTCAGTTATATTTTCCTAGTTAATCGAGGGTGATGGAGATCTACTTGGTTAAACTACTCCTAGTCCCTAATTAAATTCTCCTCTTAAAGCTATTTACTTAAGGAATAACAAGAAAACTTCTATTCTTCAAAGTCTAAGTTCCAAAAAATCATGCAAGAATATTTCTAAGGTTCTAAACACCCTTTGTACCAAATAACATGGAAATGTTAATAAAAATAAAACTAAAGATAATCTAACACAAGCAAACCTTCCCTAAAGGGTTCGTAACTATATAGACTAAAGGGCAAAAGGGCTATACTAAAGACCAATTACTAGGGCAGAAGGTCCACAATACTATCCTTGTTCTATATCAGAGGGTTTTTACTTTTTTATGATTGATTTTGATATGTTCCCTGTTTCTCATTATGCTTCTATGAAGAATTCTGAATACTTTGAAGATGAATAGCTGATGTTATTTAAACAATGTATTCTGGATAGATGATAAGGTATCTCTCAGGTTTCAAATAAATCAATATAATTAGTTAATTTTTAGGTTCCTCAGTCCAATAACCTTTATGGCATTTGGATCTCATTTTCCTTAAAATTTTTCATTAGGGAAGCCCCTTAACAGTTTGGAAAAAGTTTTTGAAGTTTGTCTCAGAAGTTTAATACTTGCATGCTAGAGTTCTTTCTCATTTTTTTCCTCCTCAAGAGCAAAAATATGAAACATCATTTCTCATGGTATATAAGATAACTGAAAGCCTCAATTGACTACGCGTATATAATTATGTGTGTGTGTTTATGACAACACAATGAACATGTGAATTTCATATCAGAAATGGGCAAAAGTGAAAAATATATTATGCATCGCCAGCCTGTATATTTTATGAATCATAAATCTAATGTGATGATCCACATCCATTTTATTAATTCTAGATCAAGAATCAGTTGGTTGTTGTCTTGCTATTGCATATTCCTGATAACTCTTTGTATCATTTCAGATATATTCAAGAAAATTATTCCAAGATCCGAGAAGTGGAACTTGAGCTAGAAAATCTTGATTTAGACTTGAAGCTCACATCTGGGCCAAAGAAAGCAGGTTCTTTGCAATTGAAGTCTTTTGTTAATTTAGAGTGTATCATCAGTATCATTGGTTAATTTGATAATCACTATTGTCATATGGTATGATCTTTTTTCTATAATTAATTCGAAGCACTTGAGCACTTGCGAAAGAAGATCGAATTATCAAGTGAGACAATCCGGTTTACCAAGATAAAGGAAGAAGAAGCCAGGAAGGTTAGTCCGCGTACCTAATGTTGTATCGTTTATCCTTCTTGTACTCATTCTAAATTAAACTTACATTAGTATCAGCACATGCATCTTTTATGTTTTATTCGACTTCTTATATAATTAACTAATGCTACTATTTAGGTATGGGAAGCATCTGCTCAAGTTGTTAAATATTGCGAGGCAGAAAAACAGAAGCTTTGTGATGACCTCAATCAGCTGGTTCTGTAGTTTATTGTCAAATTTTTTTATCATGATTTTATGTTGCACCATTGATCACAAACGATTTGTTGTTTATATTTGCTAGGTCCAAGAAAGTTCAAGTACTCAATTTACAAGATTAGAGGAACTAAGACAAAGATTGCAGTTCCTCGGTCATGGCAGGATTCCCTCTGATGTTTCTGTAAGTTCCTATTATATATTCTTGCCTTGCCTTTTACTTGTCTTTAAATACATCAATGTTGTTTTGAGCTGGTGCACTACCAAGTTCAATTCTGATTTCTAATTCCTCTGCACCATAAAATAGCATGAATTTTGATATTGCAAACAAAAAATTAAAGAAAATTGAAAGTTACTTCATCCGGTAGCCCAACAATTGATCATAATGTACTGAAAAAGGGTTTCTAAAGAAAACCTACTGATAAAATGTTGATTTTTTTGAAAAGAGATAAAATGTATAGTCATCCTACATCTATATCAGAATAAAAGACCAACAACCAGGCGATGGACATGAGTATTTGAGATTCAAATATTACAATAAAAAGGGACACCTTTAAACAACAACTGATCTCATTTTTGTGCTTTTACATTAAGTAATGCCTTATCATTAGGTTGAATTTGTGTTCTGTATATGAAATGCCAAAAGGATTTCTTGCCCAGTTGGTTAATTGAGAAAGGACTAATACAATTTTAGCTTTAACTATCTAAACATGTGCTTCAAAAAAGAAAAGAGAATCTAAACAGAGGCATTTGGAACTTATATAGTTCCTAGATTTTTTTTGGGGAAGGGCCTACTTGTGCTACTTGAGTGGATCTCGAGCTATCGTCCAGACGCTTCTAGAATGTCCATGCTTACATGCCTAAATTGGCTGATAATCCGAACTGACCGATTAGCCGACCGGTCCATTAGCCATTTAACCGAACAGAATTATCCTATTCGAATTTGGTTCGGTTATTGGATAATTATTTTTTCAACCAAAATATATCGCGCGGTTCAGTTAAATAACCAAAATTTCTGTTAAAAAATGAAATTAACTGATAATTATAATGAATAGTATTGTTATATATTTTATACACTAATAGATATGCTTTATATGATATTTATGATACCTCTTACACTTTATTCTTTTATTTTCTTAATACATCTTCTATTTTTTGCTTGATGAATAGTTTCGTATGAATAATATTATATGAAAATTTAACTTTTTTTCTCTAATCTTGCTTATTTTGCATAATTTTATGTGAAATTAAATTTTATATTGGTTTATGTTTGAGTTAGATATCTACATTTGGCTTGAAAATACTCAATGTTTTGTATATATATAATTTAAGGTCTAAGAATTTATTAATAAAATTTAAAATGCAATAATTCTAATTGGATAATTCGGTGAATTTACCGAACTGAACCAAAATCATTAACCAGAAATTTCAGTCCCGATAATTGATAAGTTTTTTTAGGATGATTGGTGAATTAACTGATCCGGATAATTGATTCGTCGAAGGTTAATTAACCGATCCGACCAATGCTTGGCCCTAAGATGAGGACATCAATCACTTGTTATTTGAGTGCCACATAGTCATAGAGGAGGCGGCAACAAGTGCAAGGGATGGGAGTGATCCCATCCACAATTGTCACATTTTGGAGCTCACAACAAGTACTCAGTGCACACAAGAGTCGGGACTGGAGGCATCCACTTAAGGCATTTGTGGTAGTTTCGTGGGTCATATATCTTTATTGTAATCAAACCATTTTCAGGAAAGAGAAATGTTAACAGAGAATATTGTACATGTCACATATCTCTTTTCTTGTTAAGGAGTGGAGGTTTGGATAATATCTTTTAGTGGGCATTCACCCTCACTTTCTGACTCTTATTTTTGCCTTCTTATCCACTTGTACACCTCAGGAATAGATTATGGATGGCTACTCATTCCTCATAGTTCATCCTTTTCTCTAAAAAGTAGTTCCTAAATTTTATTGTTGCTGAGAAATATGCTGCGTTTTCCCAATATTAACTTGCCTTTTAATAACATTTTCATGACACTTAAAATTTTACATCTAACTTGTCTTTTAATCTCCTGACAGGAAGCAGGGTATACGCAGCAAGCAAGTAGGAGCATTGTTGTAATTCAAGATACCAAGATACAACCAGCAGATTCAATTAGCAGAGTGTCCCAAAATTCAACTCCTTCTAGCAACAGAAACAATGACAGCCAGTTAGCATTAGATGCACACAAGCAACCAACTGCAGAAGTGAAAGAGAACAAGAGAAATGTAAGTACTGGTAGAGGTAAGGGCAACATGATCTTGTCCAATGGAAGAGGACCTCAAGGACAAGGCTGGACTGGAGCTGGTTTCGACGTCAGTGGGACATGATGCAGTGTGTTTTCAGGTTGTTTATGCTGTTGCCTGATATCCAAAGTTGCACGATATAGATATGAAAATAGAACTCAGAAACTGTCCGCTCCTGTTGTTCTTCCAACTCTACCGAAACTTTCTCCACCTTAGCATTTTGTATACTTTAAAACTGTGCATTTTAATATCTGAAAGAAAATGTGAGTGATCATTCAAGATGCCGAGATCCTTCTGATACATGTATATGTTGGACATCTCTAATATGAAAGAGGAATTTGCTCAATCTTCAAGTGCAGATTACTTAGTTCTTGATCAGGGGATTCTGAAATCAATATGCATACTTATTAAATCGAGAAAGATATCAGTTTTTTTATATACACTGTATATATGAGTCATAATTCCATGTGGATTTCACCTCTTGAATCGCATATGGTACATAAAAAATATGAGTATGAATGCACGATGGACAAAATTTCCATAGAATTGCATTCTATCAAAAAAAAAAAAAAAATTGGATGCAACATTTCATACAATCTGAAAGCGAAACCTCAATTATGATTCCACGATGTTTTGACTTCCGTCTATGAAATGCTTTATGTTAACATTATTATACATAAAATCTTATCCCAATCTAATTATCCATCTCTGTATGGGTGCCAACTAAAAACACACTAAAATGTGCGTGTATCGTGCAATAAAAAAAATTATAACACGCGTTTATAGTTTGCCTTAGAGACACGAATTCGTTAGAATCGATTTATCCAATAAGTTATACGCAATTTATCAAATTCGATGATTCAAATGCATATAGCTTGTTATTCACTGAACTTGCATTCCTTAGAGACACAAATTGGGTCAACCATGAAATGGATGGGATTGAGCACTATCTTATGAACAAACTTGGATAGAAGTCACTTGGCACGTAGGCCATGTCAAATTGGTGCTCCCCAATGTGTAGTAAAGATCTTGGTGTTCTGAGTGGCCATTGTCTCTTAGTTGACCTTCAAAGTGCTTCCTCACGTAAGATTTGAACCTTAGTTCATCTAGATGATAACTGAGGCTTCTAAAGCGTCCCCCCAAGCATTAGCAATCATTGTCCCTAGCTGCATTTAGTGCAGCCTTCTTCTTCAATCTTTATCTAGTCACTATGATGCAATTTGGGGATCGTAGTGTCAGTTTAATACTAGTTACCCAAATGGCGTAATCTTTTAATGCACATAAACAAAACAAAAACCAAAACAAAAACCAAAACAGTCTTCTAATGCCAAACAAATAATTAAATGAAAAAAATTGTAAGTTGGACCCTTATCATGTGCTAGTTTGAATTATTTTCTGATTGCAGTAAGGATGCAAATTTCAAGTTACTGGATGCTCAACGTATGCAGCTTATATAATAAACAAAATCTCACAGCTATAATTAGTATATTCTACTCATAAAAGGTGTCGTTAGGGTCAAGGTTGGATAACAAGTATATTTGCATGCATAGCCATGTTTTGCATTTGTAAGCATTGGATAATGCAAATAGTCAATGACTTACAAGGATTGATAACAACAACAAAGTGATCCATAACTTTTGAATGGAATTTGCATTTTGTTAAGAAATCCAATTTTCAGTGCATGATAAATTCATATCATGTTCACTTATATATTCAGGTAAATCAGCATAACTATACAAGTATTATCTAAAAAAAATATTAAAAAAGAAAGTATTAAGGGTGCTCCTTACTATGGGTTTGAAATTAGGAATTCTGAATCTGGTCACAAACACATAATTACATACGAGAAAAGATCTAAAAGAGATCAAAATGAGTGCCTTATGAGTAAGATAAAGAATTCCAACTGGGTGAGGGTGAGGATTGATGCATGAGGAGTACTTGTGGTACCTGCATGCATGCCACTAATTCTCAGGTTCCCTTTCAAAAGTGGCAATAACTATTTCACAATCCCTCATTAACCAAGAACTCCTACATTGGATCAGGATAACATGCATGGACAGTAAAAGGCATATGCTTGTCGGAAGATGAAAAAATCAGTCCAAATACATTTATAGATGGATAAACCAAATTCAATGATCATCTCTTTCTTTTTTCTAAGTTATTTTGCTTTTCGATTACGAAGAAAGTTAAATAGAGAATTAAAAAGATACATAAATCTCACATTTAATTAAAATACTACTCTTAATTCTCCAAAGCAAGATGTTAATCAAGCAAAATATTGGTCGATTAACTAATAGCGAATTGAATCCGATAAAATGAAGATGATAAATATTTGTGAGGAAAAAAATGGTTGATAGTGATCTGAAACATCGAGTTCACGATACTTGTCAATGTTATCTGCAAAGGCGTTCGTGATCCATGGGATTGCTACGGATGAGGCAAATAGATCTCTATTTGCCTGCTCAGTTGGGAACCTGTGGATCCATTCTTGTCGAACCAGTTGACCGACTGAATGGTTCGTGCCATGCATTATTAAAATTCACAGTGTAAGCCATGCTCGAGTCAATCGAGACACGAAGTGAGATGATGATGACGATGCATGCAACACTTTTTGGTCATCAATGGAGTTCACAACCCTGTGGCACCTTTGACGTTCCATAATCGGAATATATGCGTGGTACAGCACTCAAGTCATAAAGTGTCTGTCATAGCCTCTTTAGTAATAACTAGTAAGCAACAGGTCCTACCCAAAAAAACCAAAAGAAGAAGAAGAAGAAAAACTAATAAGCAAGAGGGGCCTTATGGATAACCTTTACTGATTCATAATTTCTTTTTTTGAAAAGTTTAATTCTTATCATCAAGACTGCTTCATTTATTAGACCCATAAACCCTCTTCTCTGTAACCAAGATAATAAGGTTAACATTTTTATCTTTCAAATGAATAGTTAAACTCTTTGAGCTGGCCGACCAGACCAAACATTTTTGCGCCAAAAGCCAATCCGATGGCTTTCTTTCTTATTTTTTTTGCCTATGGGGTCAACCAGTCTGGAACTCTAAACTAGTATTAACAATATTTTGAATTCTAAACTCATGATTTTTTGAGATATTGTATTCTTGATTTAAAGGGTGAAGTCGATCAACGAATCGAGTTTAGAAGAATTCTTGCGAGGGCATTCGGAGGGCGAAGTTCTCGAAACTTATATGGTATCTGTTTAAGTCAAATATTTTGATGTTGTGTAATAAGAGTTTCATTTCTTTTCAAAACTTTAATTATTGTAATAACTTTCTGATTAATAATATTTTAACTACTAAAATTTAGCTCAATTAAGAATGAAATGGTTTCTTCTCTCATATTATGCTCTCAAAAATAAATTTTCTCTCAATCTTTCTGGTACTAAGCTGAGGAGTTGGATCAATGGCAGCCCTTTTTTTGTTGCATAAAGGATTGGATGTTGATTTGTGGGAACATGGACAGGAGTGGAGTGGAGTGGAGTGAGGAGGAGGCATCACCCCTGATGAAGGTGAGAGGTGAGAAGCCCATTCATGTTGTGTTGAGATGATGAAAAGGCTGCAGACCACTACTTATCTTGTTTACTAGACTCCCAACTCAAACTAGCTCTTGGACCTTGTCACTTGTTACTGCATCCGTCTCCTTTTTGTCGTTTCCCCTGGACAGTGGCCAAAAAGTTTCTGGTGCCTTTCGGGAGCTCGCCAGCCCGGTCCCATGTTCCATATCGACCGAGAAATCACCCGAGGATTCTGTGTGACGTGCTGCTGCCCGCCACTGCATGCGCCATCCTAACATGCCATTCGCCTCCCCATTCTACTTGATCTTTCAGTTGCTTCACAAGCCAACCCCGGTCCAATTGAAGCATGCATAGAGGGAGAGAGAGAGAGAGAGAGAGAGAGAGAGAGAGAG
>LTAE01001263.1:12706-45402 GCA_001647135.1 Pontederia paniculata | reverse complement strand
GAGAGAGAGAGAGAGAGAGAGAGAGAGAGGTTGTGGATGGCTATCTCATCCTTTACATCTCATATACTTTAGCTTGAAAACATCTGCCATCCAAACCTGCCATTTTGCCGCCCCCTCCTCTTGCATGTCCTCATGCACAAGTGGAGGCCCTTGTGCTCCTTTCTCTTTCCATCCTGCTCCTATTCAACTCTTTCAATTTGAGACTTGAGACACAGCAAATGTCACCATGTTGGCCTTCATGGCCTATTTGTAGCAATTTCTGTTTTTTCTCTCTTAAATCAAGTGACACCAGAAGAGTACAAGGCAACAGATGGATTAATTAATTATAAACTTGTTGTATTAATTATAACCATAAGATCTTATTGCATGACATATCACAATTGCGCATTAACTCCCAGTAGAACTGTGCCCCTTATTAACTATGGAAAAATTAGTTAACAAAACTGAACTAAAATCTCCGGCCGGACGGCCGCCGGCCGCCGCCTGCATTCTCACTTGGGATCGGCCTGCAGGTCGGAGTGGAGGACCCATCGAATGAAGGCGTCGAGGGTGTTCATGTCGGCCCTGTAGTGCTTCTGCGTGAACTCGAGGAGGACTGGCCATGTGAAGTCCGGATACGCCCGCGGGTGCTCGAAGTCCACCAGCGACAGGGGCGGCCGGACGACCTTGTCCGCCGCCGGGCACAGGAAGAAGGCGAGCGACTTCCTCGGGGACCTGCTGTTCACCACCGCGCGGTGGAGGCAGCTCTTGTACCTCCCGTTCGACAATGCCTGCGCGTCCACGCATGCAGTGTAACACGAAATGAGAGCTGTAATTTAATGCAGGATTCATCAATCTTACAGTGGTCGTGTTCGGGGGTGCTAATTTACCATGAAGGTGTCGCCAATGTTGACGACGAAAGCGTTGGGCTTTGGGGTGATGGTGCGCCACTTGCCGCCGTCGAAGACCTGCAGGCCGACGACGTCGTCCTGGTAAAGAATGGTGAGGGAGGTCGGATCGCAGTGCGGCCCCGTTCCGAGCGTGAGCTCCGGCCGCTGGCACGGCGGGTAGTAGTTCAGCCTCATGATGGAGTCGTTCCCCTCGAAGAAGTCCTTGAAGTGAGACCTGCCGACTCCTAAGCTCAAACCCAACAGCTCCATGATCTGCAACGACAGAATGCTCATGGCCTCCGAGTATCTCTGGAACACCTCCCTGTCGTCGCCGTCGTCGTCGATGTTTCCAAGACCCATCGCACAAAAATGTCAGAGCACATAATGCAGAGGTACTCATCGTTGTTTTTAATCGAGAACATGTACATACCCTATATGATGGAAGTCTGCGCCGAGGGTTCCGTCGAAGTAATCCCGGACCGTCCTGCCGGCGGCCGGCGTGGGGGAGAACCGGAAGGAGAGGGTCTCCTTCCACGGGAGCTTGCTCGTGAACCGAGACGTGAAGCTGCTCGCGTAGCCGCAGCTCTCTCCTGGCATCCTCCGTGCCCGCTGCTTCTCCGCGAGCGGCATCGAGAAGAAGGCGTCGGCGCCGCGGTGCGCCTCCGCAAGCAGCCCGGCGTCGATCCCGTGGTTGACAACCTGGAAGAACCCGTGCCTGCGGCATGCGTCGTCGACCTGCCTGACGACGGCCGCCGCGGCGTCGGGGACACCGGAGAGGAATCCTCCGAGGTCGATCAGAGGGGCTACCAGCTCCTCGGACGCATCCGGAGCTGGCGCCTCGTGGCCCGGCCATACGAACTGGTGGGGGATCTCGGGCTCGCGGCTGTGGACGGAGGCGTCGAAGACGAGGGACTGAGTTAATGCGGCGGCATCCATGGGCCTCGTTGGCGTGGCATTTAGGAACTTGCTCGTCCTGGGAGGAGAAAGACTTCCATGTCTATATAAAGCCCTCTCTCTCTCTCTCTCTCTCTCTCTCTCTCTCTCTCTCTCTCATGTATATGCATTTTTATATGTTTTTTCTATTCTCCGTAGATACCTAGGTTATTATTTATTTATGTTAGTATAAACGATTTAAATAGTTTATGATGAATAATAATTTAATTTGTGTATAACAATTAGCAATTTAACTATTAAATTAAATAAAAGAGTTGAAAACTTCAACATTTGAATTAGTCAATAAATGTAAAATAAGTAAAGCCTTAATATAATATCTTACATTTTTAAATTATTTCATGCATTCTAAATCAAAGTAATTCATTTTTTTTGTTTTAACTATTTGAATATTAATTACTATGATAAGAAATAGAAAACTAATTTTATTATATTAATAATTCATTAATGAGTATAGAATTTATGATTTTTTGTAAAATAATAAGAAATATCTAAGTGATCACAGAGGTATAATGAATAATTTTGTCATAAATAGTAATCAATAATTGATATAA
This sequence comes from Pontederia paniculata, assembly GCA_001647135.1. Classification (NCBI taxonomy): domain Eukaryota; kingdom Viridiplantae; phylum Streptophyta; class Magnoliopsida; order Commelinales; family Pontederiaceae; genus Pontederia; species Pontederia paniculata. The sequence continues at coordinate 43,028 of LTAE01001263.1, read as the reverse complement.
GAATTTGAAGGAATATAAATATTTGACAATAAAATTATACAGGCTAAAGTCGATTGTTTAAGAACGGATAAAGGAAAAACCAAAACTAAACAGCCACTTGAGATACCATCTCGTCATATCCTTTAGATTAGTGTTATATAGTGCGTCGATCGAGAGAGAGAGACCTTTGCCAATACTTTAATAATTTATTAATTCCCGTTAATATCAGTGGTTCTAGTTTTTAAATAATAATAATAATAATAATAATAATAATAATAATAATAATAATAATAATAATAATAATAATAATAATAANTTATTAATTCCCGTTAATATCAGTGGTTCTAGTTTTTAAATAATAATAATAATAATAATAATAATAATAATAATAATAATAATAATAATAATAATAATAATAATAATAATAATAATAATAATAATAACCTCTCTCAAAATCGAAAACTGTCCCAGTGGTCCACATTTGTAGGATCAAGGTCTCTTTAGTTTTAGACTCACACGAATTTATAATAATAATAATAGTTTTGATCAAGTGTTTGATAAATATTTTTAAAATAGAGTTTAGACTTTAGAGGGCGTTACTCTTACAAAATATTTATTCCTAATATATTTTTTTATTTACATAAAAAATGTTCATTTTATTTTTAAATTTCATATTACATACTTTATTTTTTAAAAAAAAATATTTCATAGATCTATTTTATATCATCAAAAATATTATTTTATATTTCTTTATTTATATTTTTTTTAAATAAACTAATTTTATTATGCATAATATAACAAAATATTCTATATAAATAAGAATGCAAATTATGCCCATTTATCAACGAGTACAATCGTTATATTTATCAAAAAAAATATTAAAATTTAATAATCAGATCGCTATCCATTATTTGATAATATCAAATATCTGTCCACTAATATGTAACCGCTATGTGTTATTTACTTTAATATTGTCAAACAAAAACCTTAGGAACTTTCGTGAGTTAATTTTTATATACACATCTAAATTTTCTTGTGCATGCATGCGCATTTATTGGTCATCTATGATGGTTAACAACTTAACACGTGATGTTGATGTTATATTATAAATAAAAGAAGTTTTAACATCTAATAGTATCGCTTACGAATATATATATAAAGATGTTGATGTTTATATCGACTTAAACTTTTAAAATTATTAATAATTTATTTAATTTAATATAATATTAAAGTCAGAAGTTATAAATTTAAATTTCGATTTTGTTCATATTAACATTTAATTTATTTTTAGTTGTCCACGTATTGAATTGTAAACTAGATCAAAGTTGTCAACTAATGAAAGTACTTAAAATTTATTAATCATTCGTAGAGGATCATATCCTTTTTTGTGTTATTGTCTTAAAGATAAACAAGTAAACATCTTCAATGGTCGATATGAGCTCAAATAATTACCAGTTGAACTGTGATATTTTAATTTTCATTCTAAAGATAGAAGATATATCATATATGGAATCTCATTTGTACAAGTTCTTTTGATATCGATTTAGTTCTATTTCTAATTATCTAGGCGTGTATCACTTTCGTAGCATTACGATGGTACATTGGATTTGAAGATGGTGGATGTGTTTACAATTCCTTAACTTGGTGTTAAGTGATCACAACATGTTTGGTATTTGTTAGGAGATAACGCTTTAATTTTGGGCACAATAAAGAGATTCTTATCTGTTTAGAAGTGACTCTAGTTGGTATTCGGTTAGGGTATTATAGAAAGGAAATGAGTGGTTTAGCAAATAGAAAATAGAGCAGATGCTGAGTAGATAGCATGATAAAATGACCACTTGAATTATAGGCGTTTTAATAGTAAAAGTTCTGCTGTTTACATCATATGGGATGAATAATGAAAGATAAAGTGGTTTAGTAAAAACATATAACAAAATCCAAGTTATATATTTGTGTAATATCGAAAAAAATTGTATATTTATGATAGTAAGGCCATATTAGATGTTATCACTTTACCTTGTGTTACTTGATTAATTCATTTGCTAATTTCCATTTTCCTTAAAGAAAATTAAACATGTGATCCCATCGACATGTCTCAATGTAAACCAAACTCTAGTTATTGAATTTGGCATGACATTCGGTGCCACTTTGAAGGGTCTATTAATGATTGATGTTACTGAGAAGTTGGTTTTGTGTTCAAAGACGAAGTCTTCTAGTTATTTGCATTCAATTAATAATTTTCCGTAGGGAACGGACGTCTTCGTCGTCCCAAATATTCGACGGCTATGATGTGCAAGGGTCATATGAATTTTCACTGTATTAAGATTCAAGACATTATCAACAAGTATAATAGCATAGATTAAGCTTTATTCAAATGGTTCATTTGTTAACTCAATGGGGATAAGGGCGTGAGTTATTTAATTAAGAGTACTCTCTAATGGAGGTTTTCGGTTTCATGGCAAAATAACTGTTTAATACTATAATGGGATCGGGGTCTTGAGGAACACTTTTTGAGGTAATGGAAAAATAAATAAAGAAATCATTTGTCGTTCTTTTGAAAGGAAAGTAATCCTTTGTTTTGATTGCACCTGTACAACTTGAATGAGGCATGAAAAAACATCATTAGATGAAACTTATTTCCCCAGAAAATATCTAAAAAGTCTGTTAAGTTTCGAATAGTGATACTTTTGAATCAAATAGATCTTTTTCGATTAGTTTTGATAACATTGTTATTGCATCACATATGAGATTAGTATATTATAATCACAATTATCATTAGAGCATTTGGGTCAAAACACAAAAGACCCACATCATGCTCTAGGCAGAAAAACTAAACCATCCCACCAAAACCTCATTTTCCCTCTTTTCTCCCACTCTCCTCTCCTCATTTCAACTCAAAATTTTCAAATGTGCTAGGATTTTAACATGATACTTTCTCCATCGCTAGAAGCTTATTAATTAAAAGCAAATTGAGGAGCAAAAAATGTCAAGATAAGGAGAGGAAGCTATAATTTGAAAAAGAAGGAAAACAACAGAAAGAAAAAATAAATTCAAGATTGAATGCTAGATATATAAAGAGGATTTACCTCTTCTCCTCTTAAGTAGGTGCTTGACATTGACATTTGATGATTCAATAGAAGAATAGCCATTGAATTGTCAATATGTGACAATGAATAGAAATCCTAATTGTTCTTATGATTATGTTATGTTCGTTGTTATGCACAATTGGTTACTATTGTGACATGAAAATCTAGATTTGATGATAGAGAATATATGTGCCCAAAATCTTGTATGTGTTACCTGTTGGAATTGTATGTCCAGTTCATAATGTCAACGCCATATTTACCTCTTTAATTAAGATCTTGCTATGCTCCACTAAAATTTAGGGTTAAGGAATGTTAGAAATGCTCATATTGCATCATTATTAGAATGTTTATATGATTAATGTGCTATTGTATTGAAATACGAGAGATTGATTGATATACAAGGCAAAACCTAAAGAACAACCTTAGAAAAGACATGTTCATCAATTGTGTTATGACTACAACGATCAATATGGCTCGATCTTAACATAAATCAATTGTGTTACGACTGCAACGATCACTATGGCTCGATCGTAATATACACTGTTGTCACAAACACAAATGGCTATGATCGTAAACCAATCGTTACAATCAACCGTAGAATACATCAAGGTAATTAGAGGGAATGTCTAAGGGGTCGTGCTCTCTCCAATAACCATATAAGTAGTTGTAGTCACTAGTCACTCGCATGAATCAGGTGGACTGTAGCACACCAAGGAAGATAATAATGATTCTCCCCTAAACTATAGCCAGCTTTTGGGCCCATAATTAAATGTTACTAAAAAATGTATATGTTTTTTATTCAATTGTAAATGTTTATTATTGAAATATGATAGATTTCTTCAATTGTAGTGACAATCTCAAATTTAATTGCATGCTCAATCATAAATAGACTTAAAAAACATTAAGACTTATACATTATTGATTGATTGATTGTCGCTTGATTTGATTTTCCGGTGAATTGGAAACTTTATCCCTATTGTTTATTGAGCCCCAAACATGAAATACACTCCTTCGAAGGGTTATTGTTTGGGTGTAATGTGTGATCCGGCTTGGCTAGCTATATTGATATTGAGGGCATAACCATAATCCTTCAAAGCATTAATAAGACTTACTATTAATTATAACAATTTATGACAAAATTAAATATGAAGTGAAAAGATGTAGCTCAATAATCATTAGGTGAAAACTGAAGTACTTTAACATATTGGTCATCATGATATGATATTAGGCATTATCATGTACAATGCAATTGATGTTTTTGTCATGAATTGATTATCATATTAACAAGAATGATGATAATAATAATGTTAGAATATTATATGACATATTGATCAATGCTAAAGTAGTGAACTCTTATAAGACATTGTTATAAATATTGATATATCATAGGTTGTATATTGTGTGAACGACTTTTCGGACATTCTCTCATGTATTCTAGATCTATCTAAGTAATCTTTATTAATCTTTGACGAAGACATTGCTCGTGAAGGGTCATTGCATATGATTGTGGTCCTTAAATCCTATGTTTATGATTATGTTATTGAGTCTTGTATATTAAAACTATTTTAGTCAATAGGCTTAAGGAGTTGATCTTATGAGGCATTCATTATTTGGTCATATCACATTTATCTTATGGTTCATCATGGAAGTTCGACATCAAATCCTTATACATGTTAATGAAAAATTTCGCTGCAAGTATTATCTTTTGATATAATTCAAATGTTTATATTTTCACTGCATTATTGTTAATTGTTCGTCGAATTATAACACGCGGGAGCCCTCCTACGTCGCTCAGCATTACAGATCTGATATCATGTTGCACCTTCTTTTCTTCAATTAGGTATTGCATATTCAAAAGAACAATTTATTTTCTAATGATCCAGAGAAAAGTAAGGCGTCATAACTGGTGTTAACACAAAACTAAAGCAATAAGATTAAACTTGGGATAAGGTAGTTCTTTGACCACTGATCAGAGCCAATTCCAAGTAGTGATATTTGAACTGATCCTATGTCAAGGTGCAGCCACAAGAGAACAATTTGAAATAAGTTCGAGTCTCTCTCATCCTATGTGCTAGTTGTTACAATAATAAATTCAAAATTATTACTCCCTATGTTTCCACAAGTTGCAGTGCCAAATTCAAGTTGTTCAGTTACTCTATTACTCAAATTGCCTACTTCGTCACATCACTTGTTTTACACAGAAGACATCTAAAATATTTAATAACTAATTGTCACATAATTTGCACATTCTTCTTGATAATTTATTAGAAGAATAAATGATAAAAACCTCATATTCCGATTTGATAAACACTAAACATGTCAAGGATGGACCACATCTGATGATACATCTGTAACTCTTATTGTTCAAGAGATGGCTCCATGGGAATGCTCAACTTATATGTTAGATTTGTCTACACCTGCTTCTATGTGAAACATCTATTAAACATACAACACATCTGTAGATGATAAATACTGTTCTATTTTCAAGATTACACAGAATGGAAGTTAATCATTTCCAGAATGTCATTTGCCAAGCATAAGAAGTTTTAAGTCCTTTGCATCGTATTTAAAAGTCACATCTCAGGACTTGCTAACAAGCCACTCTTTGAAATTTCCCTCAGGGCTATACATAATAGAGACACCTCCAACAAGAATCTCTCTACTTTTACTGCGTGATGTAACGGGGAATCCGCTTCCCACAGTATAGCTAAATAAAATGGGTCAAAACCCCACTTTTTACCAGAAAAAAAGTTGCATCTCACCAACCATTGATGCTACCTTGGTTAGTTAGTTATTGTTTCTTGCCTCACTAAGTGCAGAGTTAAGATGAAGACAAATATTTGTGGACTCTTCTGGTAGTTCAATAAACAGCTAAATAAACAAAGGAAAGGCCTGTGCATCAGTGGAAATCTGTAAGTATTGCACCAGAGATAATTTTAAATGTTTTTTTGTCAATAAAAGGACTTTTTCAGATCATTAGCAAGATATCTTTAGAAGGTTTGGAGTTTCTAGCTCCATTAGATGACATAAGACAAGATGATAAATACCTGGCTTTGTCTTATTGGTTCTTTTTTTCTGGAAGGCATGCACCAAATAGCTGAAGTGGACAACTCAAGCACATGGGGCTCTGTTACAATGAAACCCTTGTAAACTTAAGGGTACAGTAAAAGAACACTGTCAAAGCCTCCAAACTTACTTCTTGATATGTAATAAAAGAAAATCCACAATGGAATGAAATGGATAAAGATAATAGTCATTTTATCATGCTTCAACCAATTCAAGATTTACGCAGCACTTATTTTTTTTCAATTATGCAACATTCTTTAATAATATTAACTAAATGGACAAGAATATCATAAATATTGGGAAACAGAGAATGCCATATGAAAATCTTCTTATGTTTAACTACTTATTTTGGGACTGGAACATCATAACTTATCAATAAGGTACTTACAAGTAATTTTCGTGAAAAACAAACATACAATTAATGCCTTTTTCTTGCATGAAATTAAAGGAAAGAAAATTATGAGGGGTAACTCAAGGGAAATATTAGCAGAGCAAGAAATTATGTTTTTGAGGGAAGTAACAAATAATAGTTATTTTGAACAACACAATGGAGATCAAGTTGTCTTTCATTTCACTTCTATGTAACAACCAAATTTAACAAAATAAAAAAGAACATAGTTCATGCATTTTGAGTGATCAAGGTTTCCATTAAAAGTAGACATACGACAAAGATTTGCAACTGCAAATGAGCTACGCATGTCCACAATGTTCACAGTGATGTTACTATTTCCACTCTGTCTAGAACAACGACAGAAGATTAGTTCCAGATCTTTATGAGTTCCCTAGTTATGGTAATCAAATATAAATCTTGTAATGGTTTCACATTTTTGAGGTGGATTATCCTTCAGAAAGTGTTTCACCCTTTTTCTTCTCTAGAGGAGAAGTACTGTAAAGAAAAATGCTTCACAAAGATTTTTACTTTTTTAAGGTGGGTGAAGGATAATCCACCTTAAAAAAACGACCTGGAAACTATGACAGTTGAGAATAAGACCTCAACATTCAGCACAGGCAGAAACAAGTTCAAGTTGTTACTGTAAAGAGAAATCACGGGGATTGCTCACTAGTCGCCTGTTTCTTAGATGCATAGACTGTTGTGTCCCGGAAACAGAAATGTTTGCCACTATCAGTTCCCTTCAGGAAAACATGAACACGTAATGTGCCAATACAAAGTCATAGGAGATCAGTAATGTTTAATATACAATGAAAAGAATTAACATAATATCCCATGAAGGATGGTAAATGATAAGGTAATTTAATGCATTAGCACAAAGCATAAGAAAGAAAATGTGGTAAGAATAACCAAGAACAATATACATGCATTCGAAAATAGAGGCGACGAACAAATTAAATGAGGAAGCACAGCCACCCAAAGGAAAATCCAAACAAATTAAATTAAATGACAACTTGCAACTTCTATTCACCTTGGACATTTCAGTGTTACCACAGTGAAATCAAATTTTTTTTCCTATTAGAAAGATTTCATTTCACTTTTAGAATGTTATCCTTATGGGTTATTGGAAATAAGTGACCAATTAAGTTGTGTAATTACACAAAAGAGATTTTATTTCAAATTAGTCAGGGAAATATGGAAAATGGAAGAAACTGAGTACAGAAAGTTTTTGTTTTCGGGGGTATAAAGCAAAGTTTGAGTAGTTTCTCACTATTCAGACAACTGCCTCTGAAGCTAGATCATATACTTTTTGGTTCACAATGCAAAGAAGTATCAGGAGTTGAAAACCAGATCCGTACTTAAGAAATAAAACAATAACTAATAATATTCTAACTTCGTGTCATATTCCAACAGGTGATAAAAATTCATTTCAAGACTATAACAAGTTAGTTGAATCAGGTCAAATTCAATCCTATAAAGAAAAATATATGTTCGTTAAGAAGACAATTCATCATTTAGTTGTAGACCATCAAGATCTAATATATCATATCATTTTTAAATAAGAGAGTAGAAAGAGATAACAAATAGCAGGTCAGTGACAAAATAATGGCAAAGGTCAGTAATACTACAATCTTCAGAACCGAACTAATAGTTGTGACTTAAAATTAAATAAGCACACCATGGTGTTGAGTAATGATAGACTAAGAAAAAAGCAGAATAAGGAGGCCAGAGCTATATTGATAAAGTCTAAAGGGTCCAATATATCTGGAGACAAACTATGATCTCTCAACATATACTTCCACATAAGAAGGCACAAATTCTGTTGTCCGAAACTCAGGATGTCAAACATACCCTTCAAAGGCCATGTTCATATACTAGAAAAAAAAAACTCAGTACACCAGACAAGCAGAGAGGCATCATGGAAAAGACAAATCATTTCCTAAAAGCAGAGCAACTTAAAAGAACAGAACCTGCACACCAAAGTATGCCTTGGTCTTGGGCATATTGGAAGGGAGCATACATGTATCAAGTTTTCCATCAGCTTTCACAAAAAAAGATATTTTCTACATTTGACTCCGTGACATTATCACCAAAGAAACAACTTAATCCAGTCAGTTAGAATGATACTAGTAAAGGAACCCAAGTAGCTAAAGAAGATGAGACTGAAGCATGTTTCAAGGACTTTTCCCTCGTCTACAAAGAAAGCCAGAAGCACAAATAATGTAGAATTAGCAGCAGATCAAAGCGATGTCCCCTTGCTCATAGTCTAAAATTTCTACACAATTTTATCATACAGAAACATAACTGCCTTCACATTGTTTCTAGATTCACTACATTAACAAACTCATAAAAGATGGAAAATTAATGAAGATGTACAACCAGGTGGTCTGATGATGGAAGAAAAACTATGAAGATAACTCACAGGATCTTCTTGTGGAACTTGAACGAAAAATGACCAGGTGGTGATGGTGAGAACTCCAATGGGAGGTGCGGAGGCTCAATCTGTCCATTTAGCATGCCTACAATGTCCTTGCTAGATGGACGATGAGTTGGAGAACGTTGGAGGCAAAGCAGTGCAATTGTGATGCAAAGAAGAGCCTGATCGCTGTCCACATCATGGAGGGAAGGGTCTAGAAGATCCAAAAGCCGCCCCATGCAAGCGAGCTGCCGAGCCCAGGATATGAGGTTTGCCCTCTCAAACTCTGACATGGGAGATGCAATCACTTGTAGTGGCCGACGTCCAGCAATGATTACCAGAAGAAGAACACCAAAGCTGTAGATGTCACATTTTTCGGAGAGCGACTCTCTGCCACCATACTCCGGGGCTACATAGCAGACAGTACCCCTCATGCTGGGTGTGCTGCTAACGGTGCCACTCCTTGGAACATCACAACTGCTTGCATGATCCCGACTGATCCTCCTAGTACCACTCTTAATATCCCAACTGAAGGCATCATTCCACCAGTCTATGCTGTTGCGGCACTTCTTCTTCCTTCCCCTTCTCTTATCTACATGCAACGCTAAGTCATCATCTTTCTGCCACCATCGCAGCTCCTCACCTTGGAGGACGCTGCTTTTCAAATTGGCCATCACCCGCCTTTTGCGCTTGTTGGTGAGCTCTTCACAGAATTCCTCCCGCCACCATTCCCTTGGTGGTGGCCGTTTCTTCTCCCTCCTTTTAGCCTTCTCGTCTGCCAGTAAAGTCCACCATTCCGCCCTTCGATGAGACCACTTCTCTTCTGCCTTTCTGGCATTAGATGACTTCGGCAAGCACTCATCTGCCAATGTAATGGGCGCAGCAGCGAAATTGCTTCCTGACGGCTCCTTCTTGATTTCCGAATGAATCCACTCCATCACGTAATCCTTAGCATTGTCCATCGATGCCGAAGACGCTTCCCTACGGCTGCCGACATCTTGCCGCCACCACCAGTCCTTGCTGGACACTATCTTACCCTTCTTCTTTGATCCTTTCGAACCATCAACAGATGTCTTGGAGCCCATGCCACTGTCCAAGCTTTCACTGTCGAACCCATCGCAAGTTTCTGAAGGGGACGCCATTGACGACGCCACTGCCACCGTGGGCGATGTCACCGGGAAGCGCTGATGTTCCTCTGGTGCTCTCTCAGAGAAGGTAATAATGTCATTTTCTTCAAGCACCGCGGCTGTCGTAGTGCTCTCGGCCGTCTCTTCCATGAAGGAAGCATCATCCTCTCCACCTCTGTCCATGGATATTTCCTTCTTCCTATCATTTGCATCTGCACCATCGTCCGAGTGTATTTCCACCACGACCTCCTCCGGTGCCGCCGGCATCTCATCCCTGGGGGACTTCACCCTTGCGAGTCCGAAATCTCCGATTTTGGCCGAGAATTCGGCGTCGAGCAGGATGTTGCTGGGCTTGATGTCTCCATGGATCACAGGAGGGTCGCAAACCGTATGAAGGAACTGGAGGCCACGAGCTACATCAAGAATCACGGCGAACCGTCGCCCCCAATCCATGAGCTCTGGGCACCGGCGGTCCAGGAGAGCGTCCTGCAAGCTCCCATTGTGCATCAGCTCGTACACGAGCAACAGCCTCCTACTCGGCGCGGTCGCACTCTCGCACGCAGACGCCTCCAGGATCCCTGGCGACAAATCCGTAGACGATGAAGGTTTCCTCCGCCACCATCGCTGCCACCGGCGACGGCGATGACGGCGTTCTTCCGAGCAAAAGCCTATAGGGAACACGACCAAGCGGCGATCTAACACTTCCTCGCCGGAAGAAAGAGGCGCGGAGAGGATGGCGGCGGCGAGGTCGAGCTCGTTTTGGAACTCGCGCTCGCCCTGAAGGGAACCGGAGTCCATGAGCTTGACGGCGCGGACCTCCACCGAGGTGAGGGAAGCGCGGAAGACCGGGCCGAACCCCCCCTGGCCGAGTTTTAGGCAGGGCGAGAAAGAGCCGGTGGCTCGCCGGAGCTGCGCGTAGGAGAACCGCTGCAGTTTGGCACGGGCACCGACTTCATGCGCCTCCGCGGGGGGCGAGGGTGCGGTGGGGGCGGTGCGGCCTCCCACGAGACAGCGGTAACGGAGGAAGAGGACGAAAATGAGTAGGACGAGCACCACGGCAGCCGCTAGGGCCGCGGCGGCGACGACGCCGGCGAGCGCCGCGTTTGGGAGGACGTGGCGATGGCGGTGGGCGGAGAAGTCCGGTGGGTCCGGCAGCGGTTGGCGCGACGACATTACGGGAAGGAGTTAATAAACAGATAAATAAACAATAGATATCATTTTAAGCAGCAAAAACGGAAGAACAATAAAACTTCGCTGAAATTTATTGTTTCATGTCTACAACTCTACCGCCAACAAATTTATTGTTTCTCTCTCGTTGACACACACAGAAGGAGAGAGAGAGAGAGAGAAGAAATATGAAGTGGGGCGTGAAGATTTTCTTCGAGGCCAAACCTTTTTTTAAATTTTTTTACGTTTTAAAAAAATATGAAATTCTTAATTTAATTAGTTATATTTTTAAATATTTTGTAGCTACAGTAAACTTAGTATTTTATAAAAAAATAATATTTTTTAATATATGTTAATAGAACAAAAATAAGAGTAGATAATTATAATATTTTAATCTAATACTACATTAATAAAATACAGTTCATTTTTAATATTTGAAAATTTTAATATTAATTTTAACTTACTTCATTCATGTCAACTCTCGTTAATTGAAGCGAACATTTTATTTGAAGCTGTCCAAGTGCAAAAAAGTGTAAATGTATTAGTATCTTACTAATTCATCTAACTTGACAAGTTCTTTCATTTCTAAATAGAAATCTAAAGAGAATGACTCTCATGAGTAATTGAGGTGTGAAGATGGTGCTTGGAGTTTGGGGTGCGTTTTGTTTGTAGCGAGTAAATGTCATGGTCACGGTGGGGGGAAAGAATGTAGGAGGTGAAGACTAATTGATGAGAATATTTATTGCATGTTGGGGGAGGGTGGTCGCCCGCTCATGCATCATGGCCTGCAGCGGTCACCAATCTCATTTAAGACGTTTGTGACCATTCCTGGAGTAGCATTGAATTGAATTCTCTCAATTAGTTGATTTAGTTGCTGGTGTATTGAACTTCTCATTACAATATATCACAAGGATGAAATGAAAGTTCACCGGAGAGAGTGATAGATTTTTTAAGCATTTCTTGACATCAATACATTAATCAAAAGGGTTAATTAATTATGTCTCTTGTCTCGTCAACGTGTAATTATATTTAAAGAAAATCTCATATTTTTTTTTAATTGTACGAAATTTTTGATAAAAATATTTTATATTCAAAACAATTTTAATTTGAGGTTCCTATCATATTCGATCAAATGTAGACAAGTGGCATGTGTGTGTAGTGTGTGGAGATACTATTAAGTACTCGCTAGTTCACGCGGGTGATAGGAAATGTGTCCATTCTTAATCAACTGAGTACAATTGGAGATACATTCACGGACCATTCTTCATTTGTTATGATTATTTTTTAAACTAAAATATACATTGAATATCTTGATTATTAGAAAGCAGATATAGATATTGTTGATCTCACAAAAAATGATAACAATTTAGAGTTCATATGCATCATGATCCATCATTCGATTTCAATGAACAAAATAAGTATATGTCAGAGAAAAGATTGCTTAAAGCACAAAAATGCCAATGAACAAAAAAAACTCATAAATCTTGTTATCTGTCTTTTTTCTTTTGGAAAAAAACATCGTATTTGTTTTTTTGTTTAGGTCTCCGGTCGATGCTTGTGACTTGCGTCAGCTTTTTGTGGTGATTGATACTTCACAATATTCTCCTCTCCCTTTGTTTTTCTCGGTCGAAATTTCCTCTCCTTTGTACTTTTTTCCGGTAATACAAAAAAAAATGTTGCACTTTTGTTATAGATAAAAACAAAATCAGTGCTACATTTTGTTTTATATAAAAGGTATAAATTTTAACCATACATGCACATATTTTTCTGTCATATGACATAAAGCAATGCTAAGTTACCGCGCCCTTATGCATTTTTATCCAAAAAAAAAGAAATATGTGTTGTCCTCTTTATAATTTATAGGTTTAATTTTATCTGTAATTGGAGCGTTAAAATGGTGATATTTTTTAGGAGAATAGAATGGACTTGTAAGTCAATGAAATGAATTGAAATTATCTGTAGTTTTAGTTCAAAAATTAATGTCAAATAAAAATACTATAATAACTCATTTATTGCGTTTTGAAGACTACACAATCCCAAGAGTAAAGAAAAGTTTTTTCCAACAAGTTAAAATAATGATTCATAACTAAATAAATAAATTGGAAGTGAAATCAATAAAGACAGTAGCATGGGTCTGAGGTTATTCAAATTTCCATCAGACAGCATGTGGTTCTTCTTCCTGCAGCTACATCTTATTTCGTTTTGCCTTCTGTTCAAGTTAGAGGACAAACTGCCCTGGCCAAAGAGGAATACTACAGTTTTAGTTTCACATTTATTTCCACAAACAACTTCACCTAACAGGTCTTCGTTCTTATTGCAGATTTTTTTTTGCAGGCGGAGTTATTCATCTTTTGTTTTATATTCTTTTCATGTAGTAGATCATGGATCCTTTCTGTAGTCCATGAAAAGGATATATGATAAAAGACATGCTACCCTCTCCATAACATTAGAATTCAGACGACCTGAGCTGCGTATGTAGTCCTTAAACAGAAAGCTCTCTTCACGGTGATGCAGAATTGAAGTTATTTCTCCACTAATTTGAATACACATCAAAAGATTCAACTCATAACGCTATCATTGGCTCTTCTCAACCAGCAAACACGCATCAAGACTACACCCTGATCGTTTAGATGTTTTTTTTTTCTCAACATCAAAGGTTTTCCCTTTCCCCGTGTCTTTCTGCTAAGGAAAATGATGATCCACATTTTTAGAGCATCTAGATGATGCATTTTCATTTATAGTGACTTTTAATATCGATTTCTACTTCTACAGTGCTATATATTAACACAAACAAATGTCCTAAGAAAGAATTCAAAAGGCAGATAATTGCTTGACAAATATTTTTCTCATCCAAAACATGCACCATTTCTTTCTACTGTCATATTTCTGTTAAAGGGCACATGCATAAAAAGTTCGAACTAGATGGCGGCAGATCAAATCTTAGATCCCACAGTTTACATAGATTCCCTGAAAGCTGACAAATGCCCCATTGTTTGGAGGACTATATTGTGAATGTGTGTACCTCGAGGATATGCCCTACTAATATCACCAATTTCTACATCTAGCACTTTTGCATGGTTGTCATGAGAGTGATTTCTTTGAAAATTGTGGTGGATGCACCACACCAACTGGAGTTTTATGCAGTATCAATTTCCTCAGTGGATTTCTTATATTCAGGCTTCAGCTCATGCGTTCCTTGGTTGGGTCCTCTCTTGTTGTAGACACAGAGATCATTTAATATCTCTTTCAAGAATTGCTGTAAGAACAAGATATTCAGATAAGTCAGGACGAACCTATTAAGAACACACAGCTATAAGGTAAGAAATCATGACATATACATCTCTTGTTTAAAGGGAATATTAATGAAACTTTTATCTTGTACCACGACTATAAGGTTAACTGACACTCTATGCTGGATCTCGTATGCAGTTTCATAAGACCTGCGCTCATAATTACAGATCCCTTCCTAAATCTCTTGTCATGTCACTAACAAAGATATTAGTGGTTAACCCACAGAAAATAACAGGCTTCATCCAATTGACCACTAGTATGAAAAGACCTGACACATTCATTATAAGAAAAAAGACTTTGGAACTTATCTTTCATCAAACCAACCCTCCTTTTCCCTAAAGCTCAAAAATGTTTGGTTAGCCCCATAGACTAGATGTCTGGCAAATATCTCCAAAACAATGTTGAATAAATTTGTTTCATGGAAGAACAGAATTAATACATGGCTTAGCTGGTGAATAATTTTTGGGCAACCTTTGTGACATCTTTTTATAATGGTTACCAGATTGTGTAATCATTCAAATGCTTGATGGCAACTATATACAATAGAACTGGCCTTTTTTTCGATCACAATAGAACTACTCTTTTAAAGAAGTTTACAACAGAACTGCAGAAAACCTTCACAACACTTGAACGCTTAAAAAAGTAAGAGTTGTGACACCAAATACATTCCTTACATCATCCCAATAGAATAGAAACACATTTGGATCCGGGTGGATCAACCAGCATGAAGTATAAATGAATTAGGTTCCTCAAAATATGTGAAATAATCAAGAAGCTCAATATCAGAAATTCAGAATATTATTAAACTCAAAATAACTGAAAGGCAACTAGAGTCTGGGTTATATAAAGCACTTAAACAAGATATTTCAAATTTTGGTAAAGTATAATTACAAGAAAGGGACAACATGAACATAAAGTGGGGGTAGCTGAAATGAGGATGTTGAGATGGATGTGTGGTCATACTAGAAAGGATAAGATTAGAAATGACCATATACGTAAACGAGTCGGAGTGGCACCTATTAGCGAGAAGCTGGTAGAAAATCGTTTGAGGTGGTTTGGTCATGTCCAGAGAAGGCCATTAGATGCGCCAGTAAGGAGGGTAGAGCAAACAATCTGGAGTCCGATTAAAAGAGGGAGAGGGAGACCAAAGCGAACACTTGACGAGCTAATAGAACGAGATCTATTAACGAATAATATACCAAAAAATTTGGTTACTGATAGAGCGCAATGGCGTCGTATGATCCATGTAGCCGACCCCACCTAGTGGGATAAGGCTTTGTTGTTGTTGTATAATTACAAGAAATAAAACTAGCCTTAGATTATCTTTGGAAAATCATGGAATGAATACCTTATCTTTGAGAACTTCTATCACATCTAGGGGATGATGATTTTTTTTGTGAAATGATGACATATTTTGCTAACCACGTTGTCACAGCTGGTGGCATTTACATTCCAAAATTGCAGGCTTATGGTAGAAACTAGAAAGCTAAGTCTAATGTGCAAAGTGTTAAAATATTCTAGTACCTCAAGCAGTGACATATCTTTGCATGATTTTAGTTAGCAAAATGAAGAGATAGTCCACACCATAAAGAGTGGGATATAGGAAAGTAAATACCTCAGGTTGATCTGTCTCCTGGACCAATTGTTTCAGTGACCAATTTGGTTGCTTTTCGAAAAGTTTGAAGATAATATTCTCCAATTCATGACGATCCCTGCGTGTTCGTTTCGCATCTGTTCCTTTTGTAGGTGTTGGCTTCCTCTTATCCTGAGAGAAACCGAAGCACAAAAATAATTAAAAGCTTTAAATTAGAGCTTTAAGTCAGCAATTATTGACTACAAGGATATTTGGTTTGTCCGTAGTCAGAAAAGAAGATATATAATAAAGCAATTAGTGACTACGGCCAAATCCAAACATCATTCAGAATAGTTCAATAGGCATAGACAAAAATATAGCAAAGCTTCATCATGAATGCGAGGATATTTGGCAGTTGCATATCAGAAAATGTTCAAACGACCAACTGATGCCTTTTTTATTTGAACATAAACAGTCATCTAGTTATACCAATTTTTATGGCCTAATGCAAGACATGCTTAACATAATATTAAGACGGCAAAAACCATGGTAGCACAAACTGGATTCCATTTACTTATTTTGAAAAGATAAACGAAATTTGAAGTACCTTTGAACCAGCTGGAATTAAGCCAACCATACCAGGCAAGGGCCTCATGTGTGTTCCTCGATCATTGTCAATCAACTTGAAAGATGAATGTGTCAGAATATTTTTTTTCTTAAGGGGACTGTGTCAAACATAAGAAAGACAGAGATTGGATAAAAACAATAATAAAAGTGCATACCTGAAGTTGTCTAGGTTTCTCATTAGCTTTCTTGGTCCTTTCACGACAAATTTTACCGTACTCTGTGAAATTTTCAGCATGTGGTTCCATGTCGAACTTATGTCCCACCTTGCCCTCCAATGCAAATTTTCCTGCGGTATACAGGATTTGTCTCCAGAAATTAACTATTTCACAATATGAATTTAAAAAAAATAATAATAACCATCTTTAGCTTTCAATATGAAAGCAAAGGGCATTACAAATTTCAGATCTCTTTATGAGTGAGAGATGCTTTAAACTGTTTAAGAGTCAATTCAAGACAAGAATACACTACATTGCTATTTTAAAGAAAGTGAATGCTTACCATGTTAAGTTGAAATATTCTCTGTGAATTGTCAAAATAGATAAAAGTTTTTTTTTCATTTGGGAGTAATAAGACAATTGAAAGTCATATCAGAGAAGGTAATGAAAAGGAAAATATGATGCATCACCTCCTATGTTCAATTACCAACAAAACTAGTCATAACACAAATATACCTCATAGTAGGAACATAGTTACAGATATGTACCTTGATTAGATTCAGAAAGAATACAGAGAGGGACAATGTCTTTAAACATATTTAGAGAGTAACATTTGGGTGCATGTCCAGAATCATGTTGAGCCAATTCCATCTTAAACTGCAAATAGGAAAAGAAGGAACCAAGTCAATGCATTTGGTGATCAAATAGAAAAAAATGTCTCAATAACTATGCTCCTTACATGACATAGACCATCAGAATTCTAACAATGTTCAAGACTTCAGGTTATGAAGCGATAATATATAAGCCTTTATCAGAAAGAAAAGATGAGCCATTTAACTATAGTAGATTATTAACCTTGACGCCCATTTCAGTTCATTGATAATCATTTCCCTTCGATAAGGACATGTTGCAATTTATCAGACAAAAAATAAATTAGAACATCAATACATAACTGGAAGCATCTAAAAGATTGTCAAGACATTCATTTCAACAGACGAGAAAGGTGCCATTGTCCATGAATGACAAGAGAAGAAGGCGAACA
Source organism: Pontederia paniculata (assembly GCA_001647135.1). NCBI lineage: Eukaryota > Viridiplantae > Streptophyta > Magnoliopsida > Commelinales > Pontederiaceae > Pontederia > Pontederia paniculata. The sequence continues at coordinate 25,108 of LTAE01001263.1, read as the reverse complement.
CAGTGTAAGATCTCCTTTAATCGCTTTATTAGATACTTCCGAATAATGTAAAATGATGCAAATCAACAGGACAAATACCAATCATTAGGTTAAACAAGTAACTACCACTATTGCAATAATTCATGACTAAACATGATGTTAGCAGAAGCTAAATCTATCTTCCCCAGCTAGGAAACTAGCCACCCTGGTTTGCTCCACAAAAATACAGAACAAAGCCCCAAAGGCACAATGAACATTGCAAATCGAGTTATCAATTGCTCGCTACCTAACAGATAAGATACTAAATCAACTTAATCACAATAATTTGATTCATGCATAGAAAAGTGAGCATTGGACTTATTCATGACAGATGCAACTTGTGAATGAAGTTCGAGCATCATTATACACTAGGAATTAGTTTCTAGAAGTGTTTCACTTCAAAGATTAGACATCGAATTAAGTTTTACTCCTCATCACAGTTACATCATCATAAAATCGTTCATCTACTCTAGCCAGCTAACTTAGTACTTCCCTCCTACAATAGTGTGAAGTCTATGAAGAAGCAGAGTACTTGCAAATTCTTTTTTTTTTTCTTCTCACCCACCATGAGAGTCGATCAAAATTGAACCTATTCTTTTTCTCTAAACCCCTCGAGAAACAACAATTCAACTTGATATTGACGAGATTTCCAAATTCGTGGATGTTTTCAGCACTTCAAGGCATGCGATCGTGGCAAGATTACCTTTTTTTTCATATTTCAGCAAGAACCCTAAATTGCGCGAGTCGGGATGCACTAGAGAAAAAGGTTTAGTGAATGAAGGGGAGCAAGGGGTTGCGTGCCTTGATGGGATTGGGCTCGTCGGAGTTGAGGGGGTCGAGGGATAGCACCACCTTAGCCACCACCGGGTTGGCTGCGCCGGCGCCGGAAACGGACGGATCGGCGGAGGCGGCGGCGGATTGCCAGGAGCGGGTGACAAGCGGGGGGCACTTCATGAGCCAGATGGAGCGTTCGGCCTTGGCCATCTCCACGATGTTGTGCTCGTCGTCCGCCGCCGCCGACGAATCCTTCGACGACGACATGGACGCCTGTTTCGATCTCCTCCTCTTCTCGTGATCGAGTTCAGCGGGGAAGCGGCGGAGGAGTATCTATCTTATTAAAAGTAAATGTAATAAACTTTTTTTTAAATAATATAGTAGAATTTAATGTAGACAATTTTATAAACAATATAAATGAGATATTTATATTGAGACAAAAGTGGATGTAAACGGCTTTTGTAGATAAAAGTTGGTGGGACAATATATTTTGAAACAATAAAATCTTATTTTGATCGAGCGTCAACCAATAGATAAAATATAATACGTTCTCTCCAAAAATGGTGAAATTTTTCAAAAAAAATATTTGACTTTAATTGGGCGTGAAAGAATAAATTAAAATATAAATTATCTATAATTTGACCAACGTGTTATCTAGTGATTTCTCTTTAATTTACCTATTATGTATGTTAAAAAAATCATTTTTTTCCTTAAAAATTGGTCCGAGTGTCTGAATATGTTAAATGTTCTTATTACACGATTTTGAGTATTACTAGCTATTTTAGTTATAGTAAAATTTTAAGATATTGATTAAACTATGATTTAATATTAATCATTTATCTGGTTTTCTGATGGACATATCGAGTTCATAATGTTACGAAATAGCATCTATAATTTTATATGGAGAAGGTCGAGAGAGAAATTAATTTATAAATCTCATAATAATTTTGCATCAACTACTTTTATTGTTATTATAAAATTTATTTTATTGAATATCACTATGATTTGCGATCTAAATTAACTTTATTTAATATATATATATATATATATATATATATATACGATTATCATAGTCATTTTGTTGAACAAATAATTTCTCCAGAATGAATTTATATTTCCGTTTTTAATACTTTTACAATCACATCAGGACATCGAAAAGGATTGCATGATGAAAACAAAATCGTACATACAGTTTGTTCATCTATGCGTTTGCGTTCTATACGCTTTTAAGTTTAAGCTAATTTTGATGTTTCAGAAAATGATATAGTATTTTCTAAATAAGACGGATGCATGTTACCTAAACCTATTGATCTTTGACGTGTCATTGTATGTCACCGAATCATGATGCAGGTGAAAATTTTAATCAATAATAATAAAAATACCAATACTACTACTACTACTACTACTACTTACTACTACTACTACTACTACTACTAATAATAATAATAATAATAATAATAATAATAATAATAATAATAATAATAATAATAATAATAATAATAAAGGTTATTATTAATAACTCTTGTTTCAATAGAGTTTTGGATAGGTTTTTGTTAGACAAAAAATATGAAAATAATTTGGAATGATCTCCTGAAAAGTCTAATTTCTAATAAATTCAAAATTATGCAAAACAAATTCTTGTAGACAAAGTTATGAGCAAAAGAGTCAGGGCCTGTCATATTGTATTTGACAACAATAATGCTGATTTGATAATTCTGTTATAAATCATATAGATCGGATAAGAATATGAAATTTATGTGGTAAATCACATGTCAAGTAAGATTTTTAACGTAATTAGAATTAAGTTAAAAGAATTTTTGTAGAGAAACATATAGATTTTATAATGGACACATCTCAAACTGCCAAGATTCTTAAATTGTAACTAAATGGATTCAATTTGGTGATTTTCTGGGATTAATATATAGCAGTATAAATTCTAAAATAAATATATACTGAAGCTTGAGAAGTCTTCTTTAAGATAAAATCGTAATTACATAAATAGTATGTGTATATTGAAAGTAATAAATTATTAAATAAGTTACACCCAATTTATCTATTTTCAAAAGTGAAGCAGATTATATGTTTGACCTCTGAATTTCTTTAGAATTGTATTGTAAGAAATATAATGTGAGGTTTACAAGGATCAAACATAATAGGATCTAGATTCAAACAAAATTGTTCAGACTTAAATAAAAAATCTATACTTTAAGTTATGAATTTTATATCCAATGTCATTCGAATTGTTAAGTGTAGTGTTAGAAACAATCTTGGGTTGAGAATTATTATTTTGTGATAAGTCTAAATCGTTATTGTCTTTATTATTAATGTTGAAAAATGTCAAGTTGATGATAAAAGGATAGAAAGATGATGCTACAATTGTGGATGAAGACAAAGGAAACAAGACAAAGGTATGTGACGGGTTATTGAAAATACTAAAGATTCATAGTAGTGTATTGTTGAAAATTTAAGAATTGAAAGATGTCAACTCCACTAAGATTAAACCGAGTGTACCAAAGACGTACGCTATGGAGTGAAATAACATGTTACGAGCACATTGTAGCGTATGTGATTACGCTACGGGCTCGACTTGCACTACATATCGCCATGGTGCAATTAGGAACAATATCAACCTTTTATATTTATTTGTTTATTGATAATTGTTAATTGTAAATGATGATTAGAAAGAATTAATTTATAGTCACTAGTTGATTATTGCTACATATCGTACAATATTGATCATTGTTAATTGCTAACATTAATTAGGAAAGCTGCTTCGGTTGTCCGCTGTCAATCTACGTCATTTTCTTTAATTGAAGTCCTCTGTCAATCTGCTTCGATCATCAGTTGTTCACCTTAGGTTGCCCGACTTGACGTGTGCTCATTTCTTTAACTCTTCTTTGGTCGTCCGTTGATTGCACACTAATCCCTCGTACGTCCTTTTCTTTAGTTGAAGTTCTTTATCAATCTACTTCGGTCGTCCGTTGTTCACCTTTGGTCGCTCGACTTGACTTGTATTTATTTCTTCGACACTTCTTTGGTCGTCCATTGATTCTCCCTAAATCCCTCAGGCGTCCTTTTCTTCTTCTCTAAGTACTTCGAGCATCCGCTCATTCTCCACTAAGATCCTCGGACGTCCGTTGTTTCTTTACTCAGTACTTCGGTCGTCCGCTTATTCTCCACTAAGATCCTCGAACGTTCTTTCATTCTTCTGACATTCTTCGGACGTCCTCTGATAACACTAAGATTCTTTTGACGTCCTTTACTTCTTCTGTCAGATATACTAGTCGACCGCTTCCTTGCCTCATCAGCTCTCGGACGATCTTTGTCTCCATATGAACTTCATCGATCGTTCGCTGATCCTTTGGATGTCCGCTCATAACTTAGTTTTAGACCATACATTCTTCCGGTCGCCCACTTGCCTTAACTCCAAGGCTCTCAGACGACCTTTGTCTTTGTTTGAATCTATCGGTCGTCCGCTCTTCACCTTCGGTCGACCTTTCATTCTTCTATCATTACTTTGGTCATCCACCGCTTTAACTCAAGAGTCCACGGACGTTCTTTCTCCAACACTGATATTTTTCCGGTCGTCCACTGTTTTAGTTCAAAAACTCTCGGACGACCTTTCATTCGTCTGGAGTTCTTTGGTCGTCCATTGTCCAACTTCGATCGACCTTTCCTTCCTTAGTCATATCAGCATAGGCTAATCTTTATCATAGGGCGTCCACTTCTCCTTGGAGCGCATGTTCTTCAACCTCTGTACTGTTTACTTAGAACCTTCGGTCGCCCACTTATATTCATCGGGCGACCTTTCCTGGTCAACTTCATCTTCGGTCGTCCATCACTCATCTTCGGTCTTTGTTTCTCACATAGGTCGACCACTTCACATCTTGTGGATGACCGTTGCACATTTAGGATTTTTTCTTTATGTCTTCTTTGTGCATAGGTCGTCCGTTCTTCAACTTCGATCGATCTATCACTTACTGAACATAAAAATTGTCTTTCATAGATCAAATAAAAAAGGTTCATTAGTACAAACTAAGCTTCCTCACAAATTTGTGATCATCAAAATAATTTCGGGATCCTAAATTCAACATCATTAGTACACGCATAAATTATTATTAAAATAGTTTGGTATTCCACCAAAATGATTAAACTAAATGATGAGGTATATGCATACAATTATGATTTTATAAATATGCTTGAACTTATATAAAATAAATAATTTATTATTTTATTAAAACGATGATCAATCAACCATATATAAATTATAATTTTGTTCGTAAAATTTATTGAAATATCAATTTATTATTTGTATATGGATAAATTATGTTCATTATTTATAGGACTCTAGAATTATCCAAAGGTAAGTTATTATTCTAAAATTAATGATCATAATTGAGTTAAATTAGTGTTCTAAAGATAGCATATATGTTTGATTTACAATATTTAATTATCTTATTAGGTTTTAACATTTAGTTAATGATAATATGCTATAGCATATATGAAAAGAATAACTTTAATGTACTTTAAGTATCTATATTTGAATGCTTATGTATTTTATTTGATTAATACTTTATTTACACTTTTAGTTCATCCACATGTTTCATATGTAGTTTTGTGAATGAAAGTTATTCTACAAATAAGTAATTTTCTAACACTCTAGAGTCAGAACTCAAGTCATAAAGTTTATTACGTCATAAATTTTAAGTAGTTCGTTACCAAGTGTTAGAAACAATCTTGGGTTGAGAATTATTATTTTATGATAAGTCTAAATCGTTATTGTCTTTATTATTAATGTTGACAAATGTCAAGTTGATGATCAATGGATAGAAAGATGATGCTACAATTGCGGATGAAGATAAAGGAAACAAGACAAAGGTATGTGGTACGAATCCATTACGGGTTATTGATAATACTAAAGATTTATAGTAGTGTATCGATTGAAAATTTAAGAATTGAAAGATGTCAACTCCACTAAGATTAAACCGAGTGTACCAAAGATGTATGTTATGGAGTGAAATAACATGTTACGAGCACATTGTAGCGTATGTGAGTACGCTACGGGCTCGACTTGCACTACGGGTCGCCATGGTGCAATTGGGAACGATATCAACCTTTTATATTTATTTGTTTATTGATAATTGTTAATTGTAAATGATGATTATAAAGAATTAATTTATAGTCACTAGTTGATTATTGCTAAATATCATACAATATTGATCATTGTTAATTGCTAACATTAATTAGGAAAGCTACTTCGGTCGTCCGCTGTCAATCTACGCCATTTTCTTCAATTGAAATCCTTTGTCAATCTACTTTGATCGTCCGTTATTCACCTTAGGTTGCCCGACTTGACTTGTGCTCATTTCTTTAACTCTTCTCTGGTCGTCCGCTGATTGCACACTAATCCCTCGAATGTCCTTTTCTTTAGTTGAAGTCCTCTATCAATCTACTTCGGTCGTCCGCTGTTCACCTTCGGTCGCTCGACTTGACTTGTATTTATTTCTTCGACACTTCTTTGGTCGTCCGCTGATTCTCCCTAAATCCCTCGGACGTCCTTTTCTTCTTCTTTGAGTACTCTCATTCTCCACTGAGATCCTCGGACGTCCGCTGTTTCTTTACTCAGTACTTCGGTCGTCCGCTTATTCTCCATTGAGATCCTCGGATGTCCTTTCATTCTTCTGACATTCTTCAGACGTCCTCTAACAACACTCAGATTCTTTGGACATCCTTTACTTCTTCTGTCAGATATACTGGTCGATCGCTTCCTTGCCTCATCAGCTCTCGGACGATCTTTGTCTCCATATGAACTTCATCGATCGTCCGCTGGTCCTTTGGATGTTCGCTCATAACTTAGTTTCAGACCATACATTCTTTCGATCGCCCACTTGCCTTAACTCCAAGGCTCTCGGATGACCTTTGACTTTGTTTGAATCTATCGGTCGTCCGCTCTTCACCTTCGGTCGACCTTTCATTCTTCTATCATTACTTTGGTCNTCGCCCACTTGCCTTAACTCCAAGGCTCTCGGATGACCTTTGACTTTGTTTGAATCTATCGGTCGTCCGCTCTTCACCTTCGGTCGACCTTTCATTCTTCTATCATTACTTTGGTCGTCCATTGTCCAACTTCGGTCGACCTTTCCTTCCTTAGTCATATCAGCATAGGCTAATCTTTATCATAGGGCGTCCACTTCTCCTTGGAGCGCATGTTCTTCAACCTCTGTACTGTTGACTTAGAACCTTCGGTCGCCCACTTATATTCATCGGGCGACCTTTCCTGGTCAACTTCATCTTCGGTCGTCCATCACTCATCTTCAGTCTTTGTTTCTCACATAGGTCGACCACTTCATATCTTGTGGATGACCGTTGCACACTTAGAATTTTTTCTTTATATCTTCTCTGTGCATAGGTCGTCCATTCTTCAACTTCGGTCGATCTATCACTTACTGAACATAAAATTTTGTGTTTCATAGATCAAGTCAAAAAGGTTCATTAGTACAAATTAAACTTTCTCACAAATTTGTGATCATCAAAATAATCTCGGGATCTTAGATTCAACATCATTAGTACACGCATAAGTTATTATTAAAATAGTTTGGTATTCCACCAAAATGATTAAACTAAATGATGAGGTATATGTATTTTATAAATATGCTTGAACTTATATAAAATAAATAATTTATTATTTTATTAAAACGATGATCAATCAACCATATATAAATTATAATTTTGTTCATAAAATTTATTGAAATATCAATTTATTATTTGTATATGGATAAATTATGTTCATTATTTATAGGACTCTAGAATTATCCAAAGGTAAGTTATTATTCTAAAATTAATGATCATAATTGAGTTAAATTAGTGTTCTAAAGATGACAGATATGTTTGATTTACAATATTTAGTTATCTTATTAAGTTTTAACATTTAGTTAATGATAATGTGCTATAGCATATATGAAAAGAATAACTTTAATGTACTTTAAGTATCTATATTTGAATGCTTATGTATTTTATTTGATTAATACTTTATTTACACTTTTAGTTCATCCACATGTTTCATATGTAATTTTGTGAACGAAAGTTATTCTACAAATAAGTAATTTTCTAACACTCTAGAGTCAGAACTCAAGTCATAAAGTTTATTATGTCATAAATTTTAAGTAGTTCATTATCAAGTTGAGATATAAAAGTTTTGAAATATAGTATTATGATAATAGAATCAGTAAAACTATTAAGACCATGATCAAAAGAAAAATAAAAGAAAATTGATGAGTTATTTAGCTAGAGTACAAGTTAGACTACCTAAATTTAATGTCATAAGTAGATAATGAATTTAGTTGAAATTCATTGCTAAACTATGGATAGTAAAATCTTGATTCTCTAAATTTTGTTATCATAATATTAGACTTAGATTTTTACTTTGGCATAATGTTTTCAAATTTATTTTTGTAAAAAAATTGCACAATTTCTAATATAAATTTTACCAATCTTGAATGATGAGTGTAATATATATATATATATATATATATATATATATATATATTAACAAATAAATATACCAAACTCAAGAGTGCGTGCGAAATGGATCAACTGCCAGACATGCAGGCGACGACAGCATATAAGTGGTTTCACTTATAGATTAATATTTACAAGTGTGGCTCAGTTGGTAAGTTGTATTGGCAATGAACTCAGCCTTCATGATTGTTCAAACCCTTTATTCAACCGCACTAGCACTTTATTTTGTCCTCATACTTTGAGGGAAAAGGGATTATTTAGCTCACTGATGTTTTACTTTCTTTAGTTTTTCGCTTTTTAAAAAGTTCAGTTTCTTTTTTCCTTCATCAAGAAAAAAAAATTCTCGGCTCCTTAGATAAATAAAAAAAAAGACTACGTAGTCTCCGGCGCAAGGGAAGGAGAACAGAAATATCTTTTGTTTTTTTTATTTTTGAGAGCAAAAGCAATATTTATTAAATAAAAAAACAGGCGAAGAATAACGAATGGACTCACGCGTCCGATTGAAAAAAAAAATACACTTACTACTATTCAGTTTTATAATTCAAGATTATATTCAATTTTATGCATTAATTAAGATGAGATTTAAGAAAATAGATTTGTTTTCTTATCCTAGACTCTTTGTCATGCAACAAAACAGAGGAAAATACAACATTACATAGTGGACAACCAAATTACAGTGCCCTTATTCTTTTCCTCCAAAGTTTTTAGTCATATCTTACCTCGAGGAGACTCTTTTATAAGATGAAGAAGAGAGAAAAGGGTTCGCCTTCGCGATTTAAGGCTCTTGCACGTGTCCATCATTGTTTTATACGCCACATATCGTCTGCACTCCGCCTTATCCGAAACAGCCATATCTCACGTGTGATCCGTGCGTGTTCTATTGCGTCAGTCACTGCCTCCGCATTTGATGTCTGCGTAAACTCAAAACGGCCTTGTAACAACCGCACACGATTGTTACGGACGGGTGACCACGATGGTCAACACAACAATCTCCCACTTGACCAACGTGATCATTGTGTCAGTACTCCACTATTCGTAAGTAGTATAACTGAAGATCATAACTCGAAGTTTCACTATCCGTGAATGCTTCGTATACTCAGTCATTCTTGAGTCCTATCAAGCTCACATGCTTGATGAAAGTACCAGCTGCAATTCTCTTTGTGAGAGAATCAACTAACATATCACTCTTGGCATGTAGGTCACAGTCACTTCCTTTTTATCAACTATATCCTGAATATAGTGATACTCAATCTCAATGTGTTTTCCTTTTGAACTATTGGCTCAACTGTGTAACAAGTTTTTCACAACTTGATTATCATAACATATCGGTAATAGTCCTTTGATTAGATCGAATCTTAGTTCTAAAAGAAAATGCCTGAGCCATACACCATGGGTGACTGCTATACTACAAGCAACATACTCAACCTCTTGTGTGTGTCTAGCCACACATCCCTATTTCTTGCTTCTCCAAGGAACAACTGCATCACCCAGAAGGAACAAGTGACCTGACATAGACTTACAGTCGTCTATATCACCACCGAAGTCTGCATTCGAATACCCTACTACCTCGAGTGTATCAGTCTGGTATGTCAACCTCAATTTTACCGTACTCTTCAAATATCGCAGTATCCTCTTAATAGCTTCCTAGTGAGTCTTTCCAAGATTATATTGAAATCTGCTAACCAAGCTTACCGCGTAAACCAAATCGGGTCTCGTACAAAGCATCACATTCATTAGGCTGCCCACCGCTTTTGCATAAGGCTCACCCAAAGGTTCTTATCCTACATTGGGACACCGACTTTTACTCGGTCTCTTTTCAATCACTAGTGGCATAAGCGCGAGAATACTATTCTGCATCTCAAATCTCCTCAGTACCTTATTAATGTATTGTTCCTGGCTTAAACTCAAACTTCTTGATTTTCTGTCACGTGATTTGAATTGCCAGCACATACGAGGTCTCACTCATGTTTGTCATTTCAAATTGTTTGCTCAATTTATCCTTGATTTCATTGAGCATGTCTACATCTTTACCGATAAGCAATATGTCATCTACATATAGTGATAATATCACGAAACTGCTCCTACTCTTCTTGATGTAGACACAGTGATCCAATTTGTTCGTCCTGGAATCAAATTAGATTATCGTCTCATGAAATTTCAAATATCATTGTCTAGACGATTGCTTTAAGTCATATAATAATTTTCAGAGTTTATACACTTTATCCTCCTGACCTTTCACCTGAAACCCTTCAGGTTGTCGTATATATACGTCTTCAGACAAGTCTCCATTTAGGAACGATGTCTTGACATCCATTTGGAACAGTGTCCAAATCCATATATGCTACTATGACTAAGATCATCCTAATCGATGCAAGCTTAGCCACTGGAGAATAAGTCTCCTGAAAATTAATCTCGGCATCTTTAGTATAACCCTTGGCCACCAATCTTGCTTTGTGCCTATCAAGAGAACCGTCAGGTAGGGGTGTTCACTTGGTCAGATCGACCCGATGAATCCGTCGATCCGAACCAACCCAATCTCAATTAGGTCGAATCTGATCGTTGGTACAGTCGAACCCGAACCGATCCGATCATAACTCGATCAACCCGACCCGAACTTTTATATATTTTTTATTAAATTTAAACCAACTTATTCTTAATAAGAATTTTATATTACTTTAAATTTAAAATATATTATAAATTTATACTTTATATCCTTTAATTCATTATAAAATATTGAAAAAGTATGTTTCATTATTTTTTAAAATATAATTGATGTGAAGTATTATAAAAAAAATGATTAAAAATATATGAAAAAATTCAATCAGATAAACCGATGACCCGACCCGATCCAACTCGACCCAATGAAGATCGAGTTTGATCAGATTCAATGACTACTTTGTTATCAACCCGACCGAACCCAACTCGAACAAAATCAATCGGGTTGGATCGGATTTGGGTTCGGGTCGGATCAAACCCGACCCATGAATACCTGATAATTGCTCATTTAGTCATGTTTTTCCGTGTATTAAGCATAGTTTACATACATTTCATCAGCATAATCATGCATATTTCATATTTTATTTATTTTATCTTACTTAAGAGTCAACATCTACATAATGTGCATTTTCAATGTCCAGGGGTCGTTGGATGCATGGCGGAGAAAAGATCAAGAAAAAGGAAAATTATAACTTCCATCACGGGCCGTGATGAGTTGTCACGGGCCGTGACAGCACATACTGAAGAAACCGAGCTTCGGTCACGGCCGTGACATGTATGTCACGGGACGTGACAACATGAACAAGAATTGTAGTTTCGGTCACGACCGTGACACTTTCTGTCACGGGCCGTGACATTACTCGATGGAGAAAGTACCTTCGGTCACAGCCGTCATTGTCAGATCACTGGCCGTGATGTATTGAGATCTTAATTCGGTCATGACCCACGTCGTGGGCGTGACGCGCTTGAATATCACGGTCGTGACATGTTCGTCACGGGCCGTGAAATGTGCACCATAGTTCGCGTCACGGCCGTGACACTTCTGCCACGAGCCGTGACCACTCCATGGAGGTGTGATCGTTCGGTCACGGCCGTGACACTTCCGTCACGGGCCATGACAAATCACCAAATTTGGAGTCGTTCGGTCACGGCCGTGATACTTGTCACGGGCCGTGACAATTTGCGGTTTTTTGTAATATAATGTATTTTTTTATGAGATTTTTCGACGGTTTTGATCTCCTATCAACCCTACTCTAATCCTAGATGAATTCTATCATCTCAAGCCCTCTCCATCCCTATAAATAACACCCAAAATCCTAGAGGAATGATGCTTGGAGCCTGGGAGAACTTAAAGAAGGAGACGAAGTGCTGCAGGATTGACGATCGCCAAGAAACCCAAGGTGTAATTGTTTTGTATTATTTTATTTGTTATTATTCCTGTATCTTCTCCTATCTATACAGAGGATGAACTCCCATGTTTTATTTGTATTTTCTTTTGGAGGATTTTTATTGTAAAAAGGAAACTGAGAAACCCTAGATTTTGTTAATATCAAATTAAGTTATTTTTCAATCTCTTGCGCATGCTTTGTTGGATTC
>LTAE01001263.1:0-11248 GCA_001647135.1 Pontederia paniculata | reverse complement strand
GATACTTGTTCCTTCAACATTAATGTTGTAACTTATTATAATGTCTTTAAAGCTGTGAATGACTATGTTTAAATTGTGTACAAGTCAACACCCTGTGAAGCAGAAGGACAAGTGATAGTGCATTACCAGTGAGGAGCAGGAGAAATAAGGTATAAGAAAAGTATTGGTCTACATGGTTAATGTTATGATGGAAGTGTCTTGAGCATATGCTCTAGAGTTTTGCTTGAGGACAAGCAAGAGTTCAAGCTTGGGGGAGTGATAATTGCTCATTTAGTCATGTTTTTCCGTGTATTAAGCATAGTTTACATACATTTCATCAGCATAATCATACATATTTCATATTTTATTTATTTTATCTTACTTAAGAAGCATCTACATAGTGTGCATTTTCTATGTCCAGGGGCTGTTGGATGCATGGCGAAGAAAAGATCAAGAAAAAGGAAAATTATAACTTCCATCACGGGCCGTGATGAGTTGTCATGGGCCGTGACAGCACATACTGAAGAAACGGAGCTTCGGTCACGGCCGTGACATGTATGTCACAGGTCGTGACAACATGAACAAGAATTGTAGTTTCGGTCACGGCCGTGACCCTTTCAGTCACGGGCCGTGACATTACTCGATGGAGAAATACCTTCGGTCGCGACCGTGATTATCAGATCACGGGCCGTGATGTATTGAGATCTTAATTCGGTCACGACCCACGTCGCGGGCGTGACGCGCTTGAATATCACGACCGTGACATGTTTGCCACGGGCCGTGAAATGTGCACCATAGTTCGGTCACGACCGTGACATTTCTGTCACGAGTCGTGACCACTCCATGGAGATGCGATCGTTCGGTCATGGCCGTGAAACTTCCGTCATGGGCTGTGACAAATCACCAGATTTGGAGTCATTCGGTCACGACCGTGACACTCTTGTCACGGGCCGTGATAGTTTGCGGGTTTTTGTAATATAATGTATTTTTTATGGGATTTTTTGACGGTTTTGATCTCCTATCAACCCTACTCTAATCCTAGATGAAATTCTATCATCTCAAGGCCTCTCCATCCCTATAAATAACACCCAAAACCCTAGAGGAAGGATGCTTGGAGCCTGGGAGGACTTAAAGAAGGAGACGAAGTGCTGCAGAATTGACGATCGTCAAGAAACCCAAGGTGTAATTATTTTGTATTATTTTATTTGTTATTATTCATGTATCTTCTCCTATCTATACAGAGGATGAACTCCCATGTTTTATTTGTATTTTCTTTTGGAGGATTTTTATTGTAAAAAAAGAAACTGAGAAACCCTAGATTTTGTTAATATCAAATTAAGTTATTTTTCAATCTCTTGCACATGCTTTGTTGGATTCATCTGAAATATTTTCTAGATTTATGAATTATGAATGAGTTATCATCTTGGATAAGAATGATTTATTTGTAAGACATTAGATATAGAAAATTATTTACTTTTTATACATTGCATACCACTTCTGATGTCATCCTGGATAGGAATGTTGGATGTGAGATCTGTTGAATTGTCATCCTGGATAGGAACGATCTTTAGTCTAGGTTTTACAACTTAATGCATTTCAAAACCTTAATAAGAGAAGGATCGATACTCAACTCACTGTTGAACTATTACTTGATACGACTAGTGCACTTGCTAGCAATTTTATATGCCTAATTAACACACATCAATACCCCTACCGTCAGAATAGTATTTTCTCTTGAATACTCATTTGTACCCAATAGATTGCCTCCCTTTCGACAAATCACATAATGCCCGCACTCAGTTGTTGTTAATCGAATCCAATTCAGTTTTCATGGCGGCCGCCCATGACTCCGATTCATTAGAAGTCATCACTTCTTTGTAGGTGATAGGATTTGTACTATCCTCTATCTGAATATCAACGAAGTAACATGATGCCTTGAACTCGTACATAACATAATCATTCAAATGTTCGGGTGTTGACAGTGGGCGCTTAGTGTCGGTTATACTTGTGGAAGTACTTGGTATTTGGTTCCACTACATCCAAGGGTATATCATTCGTAGGTGGAGCATCAACTCCCACTGTTGGATAGTACAGTGAATCACTTGAGTTGTCTCAATCATCTCTTAGAATCGTGAGGGGATCATCATTCTCCCTGACCTGCTCCTTTTCATTCTCAAGAAAAGTAGCATCACGACTCTCTATGAGGCCTTTTTCCCGATTGAAAATTTTGTACCCTTTGGACTATTCACTATATTTGATAAACATTCACGTTATCATTCTCAAGTTCATCTTGTCCCTAAGCTGACTAGGAATCATCACGTGCGCTTCACATCCCCATTTTCGGAGATGACCCATTTTGGCTTCTTGAATTCCACAACTCATGGTGTCAATTCTACGGAGTTGGTGAGAATTTTGTTCTGTATGTAACTCGCAGTTATCAAAGCCTCACTCCAAAAGCGCTTTGGCATACCCGAGTGGGACAACATATATCTTATTACATTCATCAGAGTCATATTCTCCCTCTTTGCCACACCATTCTGTTGTGGCGTATATGACATCGTAGACTACCTACATATGCCCTCTGAAATGCACTAACTATTAAATTTCTGGGAGGTATACTCTCCTCCTTTGTCTGTCCTCAGACACTTGATGGGTGTTCCTAACCTTTTTTGTCAACTTGTGTCTTGCACCTCTTGAAAATCTCAAAAGCTTCTAACTTTCTCTCTAAGAGGAATACATAGCAAAATCTAGAGTAGTCGTCTATAAATGTAATAAAGTACTCTTTCCCCTTATAAGTAGGAACACTAAATGATTCACAAATATCTGAATGAAGTAGTTCCAACAACTCAGTTGACCTTGTCTCGACACCAAAAGGGGGGTCCTTGTCATTGTACCCGCCAAGCAACGCTCATATAGCATTGTTCTTGCACCAAAGATGTTGAACTCTAAGTTCATTTTGTTTATTTGTTTCATTTTTTAGTTTCCTGGATGTCCTAACCTCTCATGTCAGAGATCATAGTCAGACATGTAACACAAAGAATACTCGGGAGAGTCTTTTATTTCATTAGACTTAACAACATTCAGGCAGAATAGACCATGACTAGTTACATACTTTCCGGTTGCAAACACCTTATTATTCTTGCCTATAGTTATTCGACCATTGTATAACCTAACTTCAAAGTCCTTTTGCAAAAGGATAGAAACAGAGATCGAATTGTGCCTTAATCCTGGCGCGTACAAACATTCTTGAGTACGACAAAGCTATCTCCTAGGTCTAGCTTATACTCAGCAATCCTCTCAACATGGAGGTATGTATTGTTGCCCATGTAGATCTTCTGCTCCCATTTTTTAATTTTCTTAAAGTCAATCAGGTTTCTTGGTCTTGGCAACGTGGCGGGTCATCCAGAGTCGATCCATCATCTTTTAATGTCTGTTGTTGTTGTATTGCATTCCACCATCATGGAATATAAGGACTTGCTTGTGTCTGCTCCCTTATTTGATCTTCGCCTCCTTGTCTCCCGGACGAGCCATTGTTGTCGTCTTATTTTTAATTGTCCTCTTGGCACTTTGCTTCTTGCCCTAGGTTTGAACTATTTTTTCTTAGGGATGAAGGTTGGTCTAGCTTGCTTGCGCCGATGTTGCATAACATGGGCCTCTTCCTCCACCCCTTTAGTATCCCCCTCTGATTCGAAGATGTCAATCTTCTTCTTTTCCTTTGGTCATGTCTTGTTCAATGATCAAGATGAAGGACAATTCAACAACCTTCTTAATTAACTCATTGACACACACAATTGTGATTGTCATGTCAAAAGCAGGCGGGAGACTATTGAGCACCGAGGTAATTTGTAGCGGTTCTGGCAATGCACACCCTGCAACTTCTAAGTTCTTAGCCATTATAATAATATTGTTCACATAGTCAGACACATTTTCGTCTGACCTCATTTTATATGTAGTGTACTTATACAACAACAATTGGACATTCATGTTTCTTTTGGACACATTTATTTTTGAGAGTTGTCCAAAGCTCATAAGCATTTCTATAGGTCTCAAAGACCTAATTAAGGTATCCTCCATATACATCAATATGAAGGTCATAGTCTTCTCATCACCAGCTTTTCGCTGCTTCATGACTGTCGCATGAGTTGTTTTATGCTCCTTAGAGGCTCCATCTACAATCGCTGGTGGGGTTGCATTTATGAAATTTCGGAGACCATCGTGAACTAGGTCGTATCGAATTCTACGACTTCAAAGGTCGTAGTTGGCGTCGTTAAAACGACCCAATTTGACTAGTTCCGCTGCCATGAATTTTGATATTTTCTAAAAATAAATTTAACTTATAGTCAGAAAAAAAATCAAAATGTAAGATAAGTAATGTCTCGGGATAGTGAAAAATTAAACTAAAATATGACCAATAATTAATTTGTCCAAAAAATTAAATTAATTTAGTTTGTCCCAAAATAATTTTAATAGGGAATCTACAAAAAAGATATTTCTGAAAATTAATTTTTATCCGACAATGATATTAACAGAAAATAAACAAAATAATTTTAAGAAATTAACTTCGTTTGGAAGAATTAAAAAAAATATAAGATCCAAAACGCTAACGTCACTTCAAAAGAATATATCCGACAATATTGATCCAGGTAATGAAATAATAAATTTTCGGCCTAAAATATTTCTTTATATATATATATATATTAAAAAACTAAATATCTTGGTAACAATAAATAATCTTCACAGAATTTTGAATAAATATATCGGCAATAAGTACAAGTATAAATACCGAACAGTTTAAAATAATTTATAATAGTTATATATTATATATAAATACCGAACAGTTTAAAATAATTTCAACAATGAATATAATATTAACCACCAAAATATTTTAGTCTTATACCAGAATAATTACCAAAGATGAAATTACACAAAAACGGACAATAAAAAAATATTATAATCTAGGATAAACTATTAAATAGCAACAATAACTATATCCGTAAACTCTTTACGACAATACGTTTTAAATAATTAATAAATTATATTCAAAAAGCTTTCCGAAACTTTAATATGTTCAAGGGCTATATGAAAATAATAAAAAACGAAAGCTTTAAAAATAATAGTTTCAACAGAACAAGAAATAATTGTAATTAACAATTTCTGAGATTAATTTCTGCAATATTCAAAATTAGAGCAGAAATAAATTTTGGAATTAATCTAAAACGGAATTAAAATAACAAACTATAATTAATTTAAAGGAATGGAAAGGATGGGCCCAATTTTTGAGAATGGGCCTTTGAAAGAAGATAGGCCGCAGGATTATAACATAAAAGTAAAAACTAGTATTGTAGCAAAAAAATAAATTTAAATCCTACGGCTCAGATCTAATATTAATTAGAATCAACGGTGCAGATTAAAATTCAATGTATACGGTTACAAAAAAAATCAGATAGAAGTGTACAGCCTACAAAAAATTGTGAATAATCCTATGGTTTGGATTTGGATAAGATTATATAATCTTTATATAGATCTAAGGCTCTGATTAAATCTTACAACAACATAAAATGTTAAATCTAATACATATCTTACGTTTCAGATCAGATCTAATCATAATTTTTTTTTCAAATGGATCTAACGACCAAAATTAAATCCTGTCTTCTAGGTCCAAATAAATAAAATACATATATCTATGGTTCAGATTCAATCATACGGCGAAAAAAAAATATGAAAGATCATAATCAAATCTATATATGCAATGGATCAATGTTGTGATTTAATATAAGATGAACGACTAGTATTGAAAAGGGCAAAAAATGATCCAATGGTGCAGATTAATATCGAATAGATGAGGAAAGTCATTGTAGATTGTCTTCCTGGTTGCATACCAGACATCGGCGTTACCAGGGCAACGTTGCTGACGGTGATTCGGGGGGTCAATCGACACGAGCGAGCGTTGCTGCAGCAGCGGCGTCGTTGTCTGGTGAGACCACAATCGTCAATTTTGTCGGATCGCGCGTGATATGGGCTCTCTATTGACGACATGTGGCCACCAGAGGAGATGATTAGGGATTGATCTGGTAGCAAATTGACATCATTGAAAGTCTGATGAACTTGACAGTGCTGCACGTTGTTATGTCTAAACAGAAGCCGAAGAGATGGGAGGCGCAACAGCATGCTAAAACAGAAAAATGAAAGGTTGGCGAAAAAATCGTGCTCTGATACCACTGTAAGATGAAGAAAAAGAGAGGAAAGGGTTTGCCTGCGTGATTAGGGCTTCCTGCACGCGTCCATCACTATTTTATAGGCCGCTTGCTCGCTGCACTCAGCCCTATCTGAAACGGCCATATCTTGCATGCGATCCGCACACGTTTTGTTGCGTCAGTCGCCGCCTCCGTGTTCGACGTCCGCGTAAACTCAAAACGGCCATGTAACAACCCCGCACGGTTGTTACGGGAAGGTGACCACGATGATCACCACAACATCTTGAAGTTATTTTATTTTTTGTTATATCATTATATTTTTATTTGTTTAACACTTTTTAATTACCTAATTTTGTTATAAGTATAGTTAGGAAAATATTTGAAACCATACTAAATTTAATTCCTTAATTACATTTAAATATAAGAACACATTAAAAATATTATTGTCAGAAATCACATTAACAAGGGAGCAAGGCAACACAAAAGGACTGAATAATTAATCATCAACATTATTAACTTATAATAATACTATTGCCAATAAAAATGTGGTGCCAATTTATACTACTGTAGGTCACTAAATCAACCCAATGAATATATTAGCAAAAAAAGAAAGGAACAAAAGAAAGGAACAATTGCGCGAATTGTAAAGAGATGAAAAGATAAGGGACAAAAATAATCTGTCATTACTTTTGTGCCAAAAGTGCTATGAAGTTATGATATCTTCTTCTAAGGCGCGTTTAGATGGATTGAAGGGGAAAAGAAAGATAAATGAAAAGGGGAATAAAAAAATACTTTTATTTATGTAGCAAATTGTTTTTTTTAAAGAGGAGATAAAGATTACTCTTTTTTTCTTTTAATTAATTAAAAAATATTTACTTTATAATAAATTATAAATTAGATAGAGTGTAAATTTTTTTATATCTCTTTTTTGTTTTCTTTCCTAGTTCAAACACACCTTAAACCAAAAAAAAAAAAAATTAAACAAAAGAATGACATATTTTTGTAAGAGGGCAAGGAATGTGCACTAGTGTAAATTATAGCAGCACACTCCTTTTCATATTTTCATATGAATTTACTAGCATGGACCTGTGAGTACAATCTCATATCACCATATTTTAATGTAACATAAGGAGAAGTGGGCTGCGTTGTAAGCTCATATTACCATATTTTAATGTAACATGAGTAGAAGTGGATTGGCGCTGTAATTTATAGCGCTGAACAAATATTTTAAATAAAAATAAAAAAGATAAGCTCTTATATGAATATATTAGCAAAAAACAAAGGAACAATTGCGCGAGTGGTAGAGATATGAAAAGATAAGGGACAAAAATAATCAGCCATTAGTTTTGTGCCAAAAGTGTCATGAAGTTATGATATTTTCTTCTAAAGTGTGTTTAGATGGATTCAAGGGGAAAGGAAATATAAATGAAGAGGAGATCTGATATGCGCTTCTTGTTGGGTTCAGGTCAACTATCATTGGTCGAACAACGTCGTCTTCAATGCTCTGAGGCCATACAGAACGGACCCACGCCTACATGCAATAGCTCTATGGCTATATAGGCGCAATAGGGCGCTAGCACGATGACTTAAACCATTAATTGGGAAGGTTTCTGAATAAATAAGAAAAAGGGGGTTATTCATCGTGTTGTACAACAGTAAGCACCGATACTAACTAATTAAATAGTATCGAGAGACTAGACTTTTCATTAAAGTAGGAGACAAACATAGGTACTCTTGCCAGTGGAAGAAATTCCATCGTCGTAAGGGTTGGGTCCTGGAATGGAGAAGCGTATACCGGAACCCTCTCTCCACTTTAAGTGACTATATATGTATTTTTTTCACTGTCTATTCCATTCATTTATGTAACTGCAGCAGGATAGGATGATTGATCCGATGGGATAGGTGGTGCCAGGTGTCCCTCTCGTTCAGTGATCCCCGAAGCGGGGCGTGGTAAAGGGATTCGGGGGTAGAGGAGGTAAGGCATCCACTCCAAACTTCGTGGGTACGTAACATGGTTCTGGATGTCCATTCCTTTATGACTTCCCCGGGCAATCCGCCAAAGATAGGGGGAATTCCACCATTGCATCAACGATGGGCAACATATATAAGGAGGTCAGGTTCGGTTCCAAGATTTCCATCAACTCCTTTTGGGTGGAAGGGACGGATGCGGACTTCAAGATGCTCTACTCTTATCAGCTATCTTTCGTGACATCATATCACTGTTTTACCTTCAGGTTTTTCCCCTAAAAAAGGCATCCCTTAATGAAAAGTAGAAAGCAAGACTTTGAATCCCCATAGGTTTAGGGTACCGAGGCCCAGGGCTACTTTTTTTGCCATTGTTTCATGTATTGATGGAGTGTATCGACAGGTGGAAACGAGAAATAAGCCTTCGCCAATGTGACTCCCTTAGGCACTGGTTCCTCGGCTTGATTCTCGAACCTCTCACAAGACATTCTTTTCTCATTACTTGACGACCCTATAATGAATGATATCGAGTGGATTGAATGCTCTCTAGTACACGAGAAAAGCAAAAGCATTAGCCACCAGATACCGGCTTTTAACGCACTATTGAGCGGTAGTTCCTATGCCAACATTCGAAGGCGGCGAGTTGAAAGAGTAGCAGGTGTATTGGTTTTCGGTAGTAGGAGTAGGTAGTATGAACTAACTGGAACAAGCTTTATGGTTTTGAGGGTCATCCATTACGAAAATACTTTCCTCTTAGTGGATATGTGGAAGTACGCTATGATGATCCAGAGAAACGTGTGGCTTTTGAACCCATTGAGATGACTCAAGAATTTTGCTATTTCGATTCTGCTAGTCTTTGGGAGCATCATAGCGATGGATAATTTTGAATCAACATAGGTCTAGTCCAGGGGAAAAATAATAGGAAATGCAATTTGATTATTAAGAAGCTATTACTGATATCATTGAAAAAAGAAGAAGAAGAAGAAAATAGAAGAGACCATTCGAGGATGTTTCTCACTATTCTAAGATAGGACTTTATTACTGCAGCTCGAATCCTTCTTTTCTAACCAACCACTGTCGATGGTCCCAGAACCTATGATTGCAACCAAAGACTTCCTTCTTATGTCCATTGGCTTTACAAAGAGAAATAAAGGTCAAGTAGGTCTCGGACTATGATTCACATCTACTAGACAGAATCCGAAGCATCTAGAGCAAGACCTATTAGGACGTTCCGCGAGAAGCTCATTCACAGGGAAAAAAAGCTATCATCGATAGATCCTATTTTAGGGAGAAAGTAACAGAAAGTGATCGTCAAAGCTTTGTCCCTGACCGGACCCGAAAAGCACAAGCATACAGATTCATAGTGTTCGTTCGGAGATTCCACTATCCCCTTTTCATTCAGGAAAGCAACTCTAGCCTATATTCTTTGTCTTGAATCACAGAGGAAGACCGATAATAGAGATATTCAAGGGGAACCTCGCCTAGCTTATTTGTCCCTATATTATTCAACTCATCCATCCACTTTTCTTATCCCATTTTCAAAAGGGATGAAAGATGATTTCTGTTGATTGACCTCCTTCTAGTCATGTACACTCTCTCTTTCGTCCACAACCCTTGTAGCACTCTTTCTTGGTTCAGCTCTTAGAGATGCACCATATCTAATTTGAAGTTGTGCAAGTCTGTCAGATAAGCCGATGATGCACTTGTTTTGGAGGCAAGAAGAAACTACTATATAGATCTTGTAAAACGCATTTTAGTTGATAATATCTTCGATTATGCCGTTGTTTCACCTCCCAAAAAGCGAAGTTGGCTTGACGAGCGGCAAGAAAACCAGCAAGCCACCACAACTTCACATCCATAGAGAGATAGATTATTGCCATTGTGACTTGGTCGTCAAAAGGGGCACGAACAACCTTAAATTATTGAACCATCTCCATCGAACCACTTCTTACGGCCTTCGCCATGGCGACTCAATTCCTGTTCTTTTCTGGTGCACTCGCTTTATATCTCCGACACACAAGGAAGGGCGCGGTAGGAAGGAAGTAGCCCTAGCCTTTGTCTGGCCAATCATTCCGCTGGCATCTTGCATTCACGCGTTTGATTGTCGCTCGGGGATGTAGTTGTAGTTGCATTTATATAGAATTTTTCTTTCTAAAAGAGGAGATAAAAAATACTATTCTTTCTCCTCTTAATTAATTAAAAATTATTTATTTTATATTAAATTATAATTGGATAGAGTGTTAAGAATTTTATATCTCCTTCTATTTTCCTTCCTTGTTCAAACACACCTTAAACCAAAAAATATTAGACTGAAGAATGACATATATTTTTAATAGTGACAAAGGACACCCAAACTTGGATGTGGTCGCTATAGTTGTCTATCCAACGTGCTGTCTGTTGTGCTATTTTTTTTATTTTTCGTGTGTTAAAATAAAATGCTCCAAGATATTTGTAAAAGGATAAAGAGTTTTGAATGTTAATATTACAACAAGACATATAGTCTTTTGCTAACATTTATGTATAAACAAAGCCAAAGACACTGCCATATTAATTTTACAGCAGTGTTTTCGCACCAAGACCTTCACCAAACAAAGACCGTATCACTTCAAAATACTCAATTAACAAAAAAACCCGTCTGTTGAGTAATGCATTTCTACTTGATTAAATCCTAAGAACTAGCAGGTGTTACTAGCTCTGAACACCCGAGATTCCAAGCGGGTACAAAAAAAACCTAAGAACTAGCAAGATATCTGCAGCATGAAAAAAAATCAAAGTTGTTAAAGACGAAAATCATAGAACGTTAACCAAATATTATGTGATTTTGTGGAAAAAATTAATGCATCTTGTAGCACACTTTAAATTTAGATGCAAAATCAATAGCCGATTTTATAAGTAACTTTTTTGTTAACTTTAAATTTTATTATGTAAAAGTTAAGATGCACTATCCATGCTTATTAATATAAAATACTTTACGAATGCATTAAACTGAAATGAGATTTTAAAAACTAAATATAATGTTGCTAATATGATTGTTGTAGCATTTTTTCATTCTTAACATGCAAAAAAAAGTTGGGGATGTTGAATCTAGGATCCCGAGTGTTTTGATGATC
>LTAE01001262.1:14607-58884 GCA_001647135.1 Pontederia paniculata | reverse complement strand
ATATATATATATATATATATATATATGTATGCATCTTCTTCCATCTCTCTCACACATAAGCCTAACTATTAGCCATTTTATAACCCATGAGCATGCAACGATCAACACATAGATGAGTGAATATGAAGAGCCTCAAGGAGCAACCCCTCCTCCTCACCTACACAACATATAAAAAATCAACAAATAGATGAGTGAATATGAATAGCTCAATAAGGATGAAGATTTCACAAAATATAAAAATCAAAAAATTAATTCGAATGAAAATTTAATCACAAAATTCATCTCAAATGTGTATTCACATCATACATAGCTTATATTATATGAAAATAATTACAATCCAAATGCAAAGTTAAGATGCTATGCATGATTCCACATATAACTATATAAGTGTCATCACATTATCTCGTCATCTACGAGTGGGGTCCAATAGCTCATGCCAATTGCACCCGCATGGCCCAAACTCGTCCTCCACAAGTGAAACAACCTGCATAGCCTCGTTCATGCTCGCAATGACTCCCTCGTCACCATAATCCATCATATAAAAAATCATATCATTTTTCACGAGAGATCAACAACATGCACAATCGTCGCTCGTGTCTGCAAATGACTCTCCGGTCACCAATAATTCAACTTAAGTATACCACCTCACTCCCACGCGAGCCACCATACATGCTATAATGAACATGCATGATAATGCAATAATAAAATTTAAGATATTAATTCATATTTAAAAATATAAATCTCCACGCATAATTCATTGCACAAGCATGCATCGAGGAATTCGTGATGAGGGAAAAATATCACAACTTCTGAATTCATGAAAATCATACAACAACATAAAAATATCGAAAAATCAAATTTCACATATCATGACAACAGTTCAAAAGACAATCACATCATTAATAACATAATTAATCACATCAGCTAAAGAGCTGATTTAGCTAGACCACTAGTGATATTATTATATATAAGTTCATGAAATACACTCACCTCAAGTACGCTCGACCTCGCCAGTTCTGCCGAGTCCAAACGGACCAACAAATAGGAAACCTACTCCATCATACCATTAAGTTCCATTAATGTCTCTTACAATATAATTTAGGAAATGAATTCATACATATCCGAGTTCAGTTTCAGTATACAACTATCACTCGTTGATATATTTATATTGTTCGACTATTTTCGAACTTAGTAAATAATATTTATTTATATATATGAAATTATATATTATTAAATTCCTAAAATAATGCCATTAACTAGTTATTATTCATAATATCTTAAGAAATTATAATATGATTAGGTTGCCACACTCTTCCTAATCATTTTCAAATCATCTTTTGTCTAATTATAATAATTACCATAATCCTATTATTCTAACAATAACTTAAAAAAATGGTCAATCAATTATTAATCAACTCCCTCATAATGATTAGAGAATTGTCCTTCCATGATTAGGTGCTCATATTTATTCTATCATACTTATAACTCCTTATCATATACTATTATCGATAACTCGTCATCATATTATTATCTATCTATCTATCTATCTATTTATCTACACACACACTATATATATATATATATATATATATATATATATATATATAGAGAGAGAGAGAGAGAGAGAGAGAGAGAGAGAACTATCTTCATGGTTATAGAGTTCCACACCCACATTGCGCGCCTCATTAGTGACTATTTGTCTAATTATTTATTTCATAGCTATAATTATCTAATAATCACGTCTTCAACTATTTATCATTAATATGTCTTCATTATAGGCTTAGTACCTCATTCCTAAAGATCTCACAAATGCACACATTAAATATAACATGAATTTTATTTTCAATAAAAAATATTATCAAACACTTTTAGTTTAATTAGTATCTCATTAATTACTGATGAGCTAAAACAGTCATCTTGCTAGGTAATTATATATACAAGTTAGCATGATTACATATCAGTCCATGTATGTTTGCTCATACCATTTGCAACTCACATGTTGAGCTAGTACTAGTTATTAACCAATTAGAGGTATCACTAATATAATTAATATCATATCACTTCTATTAATACTAATTCTTACTTATACTAATGACCCATAATTCCATTTAATTAGTGTGCCATAAGTTACCAAATTTCACCTTTAGTCCCAAACTAATTTTAATAGCATACTAATCATATTAATAACATACTAATTTTAATCATTCACACTCAACATTTACCGTAATAGTTAATCATATGGAAGTTAACATATAAAAATTTATACATTAAGTCGTATAACTTTCTTATAAGTTCCCAAATTAAATAAACTCTTAATCTAGTTTATTGTTCATNTATATATATATATATATATATATATATATATATATATATAGAGAGAGAGAGAGAGAGAGAGAGAGAGAGAACTATCTTCATGGTTATAGAGTTCCACACCCACATTGCGCGCCTCATTAGTGACTATTTGTCTAATTATTTATTTCATAGCTATAATTATCTAATAATCACGTCTTCAACTATTTATCATTAATATGTCTTCATTATAGGCTTAGTACCTCATTCCTAAAGATCTCACAAATGCACACATTAAATATAACATGAATTTTATTTTCAATAAAAATATTATCAAACACTTTTAGTTTAATTAGTATCTCATTAATTACTGATGAGCTAAAACAGTCATCTTGCTAGGTAATTATATATACAAGTTAGCATGATTACATATCAGTCCATGTATGTTTGCTCATACCATTTGCAACTCACATGTTGAGCTAGTACTAGTTATTAACCAATTAGAGGTATCACTAATATAATTAATATCATATCACTTCTATTAATACTAATTCTTACTTATACTAATGACCCATAATTCCATTTAATTAGTGTGCCATAAGTTACCAAATTTCACCTTTAGTCCCAAACTAATTTTAATAGCATACTAATCATATTAATAACATACTAATTTTAATCATTCACACTCAACATTTACCGTAATAGTTAATCATATGGAAGTTAACATATAAAAATTTATACATTAAGTCGTATAACTTTCTTATAAGTTCCCAAATTAAATAAACTCTTAATCTAGTTTATTGTTCATCCTTCATTAGCCTCACTAATTAACTTTTAATTTGTACTACTCAATTGGGATTATCACTAGAATCACCACATCATTATCTCAGGTTAATAAAAAGGCTATTCAACCACACACTCACCACTACACGGAAGAAGTGCTCCGACCAAATCGTCTTCTTTAGAGAGTAGTAGCAACCTCCGATGACACTGAACATTCCGATGATGACACAAGTGACAACATGCAGTAGTGACATCGATGGCACATCGAAAGTAGGGATGAAGTCCAAATTGTGAGTCGTCTTCTCCCTCAACTCCGACAATAATCAAACGTTCATAGGCTTCCGCGGCCTGCACATCCAAGGACCCTACTAACTCCCTCGAACATCGATGAGCACCAAGGACAATGGCGAAGTGAGTAGTGGTTGGATTTCTCCTATGCGTCGGAAATGGTGACTTGACTTCGGGTTGCAATCACTCCCTTGAGCCCCACATAACTGATGCTGATGGATGCACCTTATCGATCTCTCCCTTGTCATACTTTGGATGTCAGAGGCACCGACAAAGAACTCCCCCTGATAGGCGTTGTGGTGGTCGAAAATGAGAGAAATGAAACGACAACGATAGAAAGAACGAGAGAGAGAGAGAAAGAAAAGAGTCGCCCCTTTTTTTATAATAGTCTAAAGCACATGTCAACAATATGATGGCCGGTTCAAATATATGTATTTATTTTTGCGAAAAGACAAAATCACCCTCATAGTTAGGAGAAATTGCACGTTCGCCACCAGGCTTTTGGATGTTTTGGACTTGGGCTTACAATAATTTTT
Organism: Pontederia paniculata; assembly: GCA_001647135.1. Taxonomy (NCBI): domain Eukaryota; kingdom Viridiplantae; phylum Streptophyta; class Magnoliopsida; order Commelinales; family Pontederiaceae; genus Pontederia; species Pontederia paniculata. The sequence goes on along the minus strand of LTAE01001262.1, from coordinate 54,988 downwards.
CCCAGAAAAATTTTATCCACCCTTGTTCCATCGGAATGAGAAATTTAAAGTTTTAGAGCCTGTTTGGAAACCCATTATTCCTATGGATTTGTCTCAATCCATGGGTTTTTAGTCGCCAGTTGGAAAAAAATCGATTGAGGTGTTTGGGGTTCAAATTTTAATGATAAAAATCCTATGAAAACTCATCTATCCATTGGAAAAAAAATTAGGCCAGCCCTTTTTTTTCTGTCACTCTGTCTCATCCTAATTCGTTGTCGCAGCTGCCGCGTGACATGGAGAAGTTGTCCTGCTCTCCGTCGACTTCATTGGAATCAGCGGCCGCTCTCTGGCGGCGACAGCACAGCTGAACACAAAGCTCGCCATGGATGCTCCTCCTCCTCAAGGTGGAGGCGCCATTGTGGAAACCTCTGGACGGACATTGGCAAGGGGTGGCTGCGCCGGTGATTCTCGCTCAGGAACGGCGAGCTCACCTATTCCAAGATCCGCCCGGAGCAACCGGTGATGTTCGAAGGAGAAGGCATCAGTGTTCGCCTCATTAGGGTTGTAACTGCTGAAAAAACCAGCGAGAGTCATCCAGCTCAAGGGACTCCATCGTTTGTCTGAATTACTTGTCTGACAAAGAATTACTTGGTCAAGGTCAAGGTCATCAGGGCTATAACTGCCGAAGAAACCAGCGAAAGAATTACTTGTCTGATTTGTAATAAAATTGTTCCTTCAATTTGGGAGGAAAAACATATTTTTTCTCAGAACATGGTATCCAAACACCCAAAAGGCCAAATCCCAATTCAATAAAAAAAACAGAGGAAGTCACTTCCTTAGAAAATTGACAACCCACGAAAATATTTCGTGGGTTGCCAAACAGACCCTTAGAGTATAACTCATCCTTCCATAGTCCAACTCTTACAATTTTTTTATTCAAATATGATTTAATTTACTCTACATACTCATCTTCCATCAAGGTTGTAATTGGCATTGATAAGCGATTTAATGAGCAGATAATAAAATAAATAATGAATAACGATTAGCAAATAATAATTAATATTTAAAGCTTATATTAGAATTAATAAATAAGTATTTGATAAATTAGCGGTTGAATTAATTTATGAGTATAAAATGACATAAATGGACATAAAATAATAAATTATTGAAATTCCAAAATAATATGCATTTGTTTTTCATTGCAACATAATAATAATTTAGTTAGTCCAATTTAAATTTTTTATACTAATACATAAAAATCAACAAAAAATAATTTTTTATTTATGTTCACACTAATCAATTGAGATTTTTCTAACAAAAAATATAGGAAGGAAATATTATAATTGAAAAGTAAAAATTAAACTTCTAAACTATATATGCTAAAAAATTTTAAAATTAGCCTACTATAAACTTTTAATTAATGCTAATAATAAAATTAATTTATTAAATACTTTATTTCGTAAGTGGACTTAACTAAATCATTAAATAATATTTAAACTCTATTATTTGTCTTGGCCCTTATCCCTCTCAACACCTAAATCCAAACAAAGCACTAGACTTTCCCCTCTAGCAACAAAAGATAGATTGTGCCCAGCACCCATTGTTGGAAGAGGAAAAATCTATGTTGAATTTGTACTAGCATTGAGCGGGAGCATACGTTTTTTACGATCACCAACATATCATAGGCTTTGATGTATTTTTTTTAAATAAATTTTACATTTTTTACTGTTCGCTAAAGAAATATATTTTCGTTGACCAATAAAGTACGTCAAAAAACTTGAGAAAATAATGTACTCTTTTTAAGATGAAAACTTTTTTCTCTCGGTAATATATTACTTTGATATTCTCAGGATAAATTTTCTCATATTTAAAATCATCTTTGGAAAATATTAAATTAAATGTACTATCAATAATTCTAAAAACTCAAGTCAATAAAAAGAATAATATTTTTATATTTATATTTTTAATACTTCCTCACATGTGTTGACCACTAACAATTTTAGTCTAGCACAAAGCTCAATGCATAGATAACTAAAAAAGAAAATTAATTTTTTATATAAGTAACAATTATGTTCGAACTGAGAACCTTAAATTCCGATATCATATTAAATTAAAATTACTATCAATAATTTTAAAAGTTTAAGTCAATAGAAAAAGTAATATTTTTATATTTATACTCTTTATTAAGAGCATATGAAAACGAATTATTTAAAAAATATTCTTCTAAGAATTTTTCATTAACAATTTATTTTCGTCAAACAAACGAAATCTTAAATCCATTTATATTTAGAAGAGGACTAATTAGAAATATGCACTGAAATTATCTGTCACAATTTTAACCTGGTTTTGCTTGCTATTTGCCAATGGATTTAATAATGTCTATGTAGTTGAATAATGAGAAAACTTTACAACTATTAGCATGCCAACAACCTCCCTATAAAAACATAGCAAAATTTCAAAACTACAGCCTATTTTTTGTTTATATACTACTGGACTGGTACCATGCGGTCCATGCCGGCGCCGCGCTGAATATTATCTATAAAACCATCATCAGTTGGTTTGCACAAAAAAAAGAAAGTTGGTCTTTCTTCACATTTTCTTAATGTGTTCTAAATAATGGCCCACATATATATATATATATATATATATATATGTGTGTGTGCCTTGCAGCTATAAAAGGGTGTTTAACTGATTGGATTGCAGCTGAGCCACACTTTTTTACTCGCTTCCTAGCTCTGTTATACCTAACCAGAGCCCCCCCTCCTTCATTCTTATCTAAAAACATACATATATAAAAGGAGTGATATATGTATATATGTATTCTCTTAGATATATACAATGTACATGATCTCTCTCCCAAAGAAAGCTGTCTAGAATTTAAGGTGATTCCATGGCTCACATTGATTCATCAAAGTTTCGGACAATATATGCATGTGTTTGAGATTTTTATATATGGTTATTTCATTATTCTTCCTTTATTAAAAATAGGTTACTTATTGGTTTATTCCTCCTCAGTTGGACCTTCAGAATCTAGAGTTGGATTCATGATTACATATGGGTGCCACTACAACTCTCTGTACAAATCATAAATAACCAAAGCCCCAAACCCACCAGACACCACTCACTTCCTCATGTATATATATATACAATATATATATGAAAGCAGACAGCCTCTTCATTCAACTATAATAACCATCAATGGCGATGCCTTCGTCCAAGCTCGCTCTCCTATTCTCCATCGCAGCCATCCTCCTCGTCCACGTCCAAGCGACCGCTGGGAGGACGCCCAGGCACGGCCGGCGCCCGAGCCTCCAAGCGCAGTTCCTGAGGCCGCACAACTCGGTGCGCGCCTCGGTGGGGCTCAAGCCGCTGGCGTGGGACGCCCGCCTCGCGCAGTACGCCGAGTCCTACGCGTCGCAGCGCCGGAGGGACTGCGTCCTGGAGCACTCCGGCGGGCCGTACGGGGAGAACATCTTCTGGGGCAGCGGAAGGGGGTGGAGGCCGGCGCAGGCCGTGTCCGCGTGGGTCGCGGAGCGGCGGTGGTACCGCTACGGCACCAACTCGTGCGCCGGGGGCGAGTGCGGGCACTACACGCAGGTGGTCTGGAGCGACAGCAGGCGGCTGGGATGCGCCATGGTTAACTGTCTATACGGGAGGGGGGTGTTCACAGTTTGCGAGTATGATCCCCCTGGTAACTACGTGGGGGAGAGGCCTTACTGATTCATGTCATCACAAGATTAAAATAGTACATATTTCTGCAAGTTTTATTTTCTTGCATATAACATTAACTCGATCACTGTATAATGTCCTAAAAGCTTAATTGAGCCATCAAATTTGTTATCAACCAAGTGAAGACATATTACACACTAATAACCACTCTGTAAAGTAGATGTTCTGGAACTGTACTCCCTGATTCTACTAACATGACATCCTTGCAAATTGGCATGTTGCTCTGGGACATGGTTGATGGGGGCGAACATGACATAGTTCAGTCATAACATGCAGATAGGGCAATCATGTCTGGCATTCTCGAAGAGAATCCAACCTACTCCGTTAGCTGATTTCTTTTATAGCAGAGTTTAATGAGTGAGCAATGGAATGGGGGAAAGGCCCGGCATTTGTGATTTGGCCATGGACAGACTTCCTCCACAAAGCCCCCAGTGACAGGGTTTTGCTGATAGACTTGGAGTAACAAAGTAGCACATGGATTGAAGGATCACCTACTCAGGGCAAGGAGTCCTTTTAGCAAGATCAGGTTGTGGAGGTCGAGTCATCAAACATGGTCCATCCATTCACAAGAGGACCTCAGGGTACATGGGAACCAATGCAAGAAGTGGGGACGACTCTTTGCAGCCTCATCTTTACATTTCCATATATGTGCTGCAATAATTTTTTTTACTGTACTGCTGAGTGCTGACAGCCTCTGTCTGCAATTCTGCATGTCTTCAAGCAAGCAGTCTTGATGCAATTTACTGCCACTGTTTTAAAAACGAAGAAAATGCTTAACCCAAAAATATCAAGAAAGATTTCTTTTTTCTATTTTTATTATCATATTCGAATTTTCGTTTTAATTAATTTGTGTCATTTGAAAATTACATGTTTGACTATAAAAAATAACGTTTTCAACGAAATTTTTTTAGATATACGAAATGAAAAAGTCAGAAGAAGAAGAAGCTGAATACAATTCTACTTCGACTCTCCTTTGATAACATAAGAATCAAAGGTTAAAAACATGTACACATCTCTTAGCGTGAATGGTTAAAATTTTAGCCATCGTTTTCTATTGAAATACTTAAAATGTGCATACCACATTTTTTTATGTTCACTGGTTCTAATTAATTAAATTCATGACTTCATCATTCTGTTTTGATTAAAGCCAAAAACAATGGAGGAGCCTTGATTTTGTTATGATTTTTCCAACAATATCGTACACAATGAATATTTGTTATTTATATCTCTTGATGTTTTCTAATAAAGGTTCAAACATGGTTTTTACATTTAAGCTAGCACATTAGATATGCTTGCACAATGAAAAAAATTGCAAAGATGAGTGAGTTATACTTAACAAATATTTGAACCCTTTGTTGCCATTTGAATTTGACAGTAGTGTTTTCCATAAACATAGATGTAACAAAGATTTTCTATAAGCATTTCAATTAATAGAAGTCGAGATATAATATCATCAACATAAATGAACCCAATTGATAATTTTGAATTGTACAGTTCAAATAATAATATATAGTAGTAGAATGTTTTTTTTTAAAAAAGAAATGGTTTATGGAATATGCAGCTGATCAGATGCAGAACAATCCATTTAAGCTGGCATATAATTGCTGCTACCTAATGCATGCGGAATGGATGGGAATAGAATTTATTTTTATTGTTTCGATAGAGGATGGGGAATAGAATATGAACCCACATTTTGTATACTTGGTGAGAGTTGGTGGGATGCAATAAGTTGGTGTTCCAGAACACAACGTGCTTTAGGGTAGGTCAGTGAATAGTTATAGCATATGACTGTGTGTGCTGCATCGTATTCTTGCAAGAGGCTATAGCTAGCACCAATCCCGGCCACTTGTTCCTTGGACTACTGTCACCACAATAAAGGGAGACTATTGTCCAGCCTGTGTCGCCCGGGAACAATAATAAAAAGAAATGGATCTTATATTTTAACTTCTAAATTGATTAAATTATCTTTTTATCTTCAAAAATAAAGGGGCTTTCTTATCATCACTCTGGATAAGAAGTAGAATAAGAAGTTATTCAATTTTATTCTATCAAATACATATTAAATGATAAGGGTAGATTTGTTATTAAAAAATCAACCCTCTCAAAAATAACTTTTTTAGAGGTAAGCTATTCCACTAAATTGATGGAATATCTTACTCTTTTTAATGTGAATAAAATAAATGTGATTCTTCTATCTTATTCTATTCTATTCTCTAACCAAACATTGTTTTAATGTCATTTATTTTGTACCCCTTTTATTTTCAAACTTTTTATTGTTAACATCAAATGAAATATTCAATTTCCTTATTCTCATTTTCTGAAAGTTGCACATTTTTCTAAAATCTCTATTATATTTTTTCTCTTATCTTTTATAATATTTTTTCTTATAATAATAATAATTAATTTTTTAGAGAAAATGTAATTATTTTTTATGCTCACAAGATTTTTTCTCTTGTTATACTGACTTTATTTTATGGTTTTTATATTTTCTTGAAGCTTTAATGTTTACTAAAATTTTATGAAAATTAAAATTTTCACCGGATGTGTTTATAATTTCAAATATTTTTACTATAACTTATTATTATTATTATTATTATTATTATTATTATTATTATTATTATTATTATTATTATTATTATTATTATTATTATTATTATTATTATTATTATTATTATTATATACATGTACATATATTATGGTAATTATGAATATATAATAATAAATTCTAATGTAAAAATATGAAAATAGTATTGTTTTTTTATTAATATATTTTAAAATAAAGAATACTAAAATATATCTTCTACACAAATAAAATCTCAAATAAAATATATTTTAATTTAATCAAACAAAATATATATAAATAATAAAAGATAAACTATTTAATAAGAGAAAAATAATTGAAACTTTTGCAACTTTTAGAGAATAAAAAAGAATTATATAATGTTAATAATAAAAATTTAATTGGTAAAATAGGTAAAGAAGAAATGACATTAAGATTTTTGGAGTGAGAATAAGGATGCCCAAAATAAATTATAGAAAAAACACATCCCTGAACTCTCTTGTAAACTCAAACATATTGTATTATTTTTTATTTTTTTATTTAAGAATAAAATGATAATTTAATAAATATAAAATAATAATAATAAAACTTAATACTGTTTAGCATATTTTAATAAAGTAAAAATATTTGAAGAAATGTAAGACAAAATTCAAAAAAATTGATCAAAGTAAATATAACATATATTTTGAGTTGCATATAAAACGAGGAAAAAATGAATGTCATGATTATATATTTTGTTACATATATTTTCATTTTAAATTAAAAGATTAATTAAGTCCAGCCTTGACAGGGAACACTAGAATAGTTTGTCCGAGACACAAGTACGAGTTCACTCTATGTTGGGAGTTGGCACAAGGACTGACAACACAGTGACAACTTCCTTGTTCTATGAAGATAAATCCAAAGGTAAAACCTTTTTTCTAACTAATAAACGAGGGCATTCGAAGGTAGAACTCGGCTCTACAGCATATATTTATCATAAATCTATCGTGCTTCACGCATAGTGTTTCATATATTAAATAGAAAAAGATATAAAATGTGTATTATATTTTTAATGTAGCATGAGTAGCATATCGAAAAGTAATAATATTCTTTATACACAATAATTTTATTATTATTTATTTGTGCAGAAAGTATCGATATTTTTTGTATACGTGCGTTACACATTTTTTTCTCAATAAAAAAACAGATGAATCAAATACTATAAGTATAAAAGTAGATTTATTCTTAATAATTTAAACTTTTGAAAAAAAAAATATTAGATCATATGATTTAATATGATGCTATAGCAATTAAAATGTATGAGTTCAACTCCAACATATTTGTATTTAGAAAAGAACAAAAAACTCTTCGGCTGAACTAATACAAAGACGCATTTCTTTTCTAACAAAGTTAAGTTTTCTGATATAGTTGATAAATCATTTAATACTAACATATAATATGTATTCATCAAAACCTAATTTTGGAATATTTAATACTTATACATGTTTTTGTTAATAAATTATACTTAACCTAGTCAACTTGAAGAGTGCAATTTGCTCAGTCTTATTGGCTTAGTTTGATATGTTTTTCAGATTCAATTTTATGAGACCAGGACTCGACTCGTGTTAGGATCCAATCATTGCATGGTTACTATTTATACTATACGAAGTTTAAAATATGAGAGAAGAAATCTGAGAATTTAATTTCCTAGTTGAAAAGATTATTGGAGTGTTTAGTCTATTTATTGTCATTCAACATTAAACACGTAAAAAAAAGGGACTTTGAGATTCAAGAACTAACTCGAATGTACTTCTAATCGGAGGCTGAGGAAACACTGCTATATTTCTCTGTCATCATGATATAATTGAAACATGTGGAACAAATTGTGCACGAAAATTATTTGGCATCACACTGTAAAAAAAAAGGAATCATTCACTAACATCACAGTTAGAGAAGATGTCATGCGCCAGAGTGAGAGACTGGTGAAGTTGTGAAATGCCCATCTTTGAAAACATGAACAAATTGCTGTGGCAATGGATGCTCGGCCTGTTGAGTACAACAACATCATTAACAGAATAACAGAGAGATAGTAATAGATTAAAAGCACTACTTTGAGTTATAGTAATAAATGTTCTAGCAATTAGCTGAATAAACTTCACTGAGAGCAATCTCAATTACTAATTAACTCCTTTGAAGCCACTGCATTTTTCTTTGGAAAATCTAATATCTGTTCAAATTATCAGATTGTTTAACATCAAAGATATCAAGTGAAAATTCAGTTTTCTGCCTAAAAATGCAAATAGTCGTATTGACCTTACTTTTGAATGGTGAGGTTAATTTAGGAAAGGAAAGCGAGTTGATAAGGCAAGAAAAGGCATACCCAGTCATCATCAGTGCCTTCACCTGGAATTAGTACATTTATTTCACTTGATTTAGCTGTGGTTATAGAGGTTTCTAATGAAGCTTTGCTCAGGTAAATTTGGCTGCCTGAGGTATTATCTATTGAGATGGTGGGTGCTGAACCCTGCAAAATGTCGAAAACTTGTAATAATTTAGATCCAGAGGCATCCTTATGATTAAAGAATGAACTCTATCCAGGCATAAAATCAAACCTGACATTGCACTTCAACAGCATTACAGTTGACAATCTCAAAGGCTGCTACAACATCCTGATTGATATATAAAATATCGATATTATTTCACCGCGAAAAATGCCAATCTTGTTGTGATCACAATTGAGAAACATCTAAAGGACATATATTTGTATATTGAAAATGATATGAACACTTACTGTGAAAACGATCCCTGTCTTTGTGCACTTATCTAAGGTTATGTTATTCACTTTGCCTGCACATGGTAAGCATCCGGATCATCTAACTTCAAGAACAAAAAGCAAAAAACAGACAACTCATTTGTGGATATTTAGCTGATATTACCTTTGACTTGCAATACAGAATCCTTGCATCCGAACATATATACGGATTGTTTTGAATCGCAGTCATCAATGGACAAGTTCTTCACCCCAATTTGGTTCTCTACCACCCATCTACAGTAGTACAATTTCAAACAACACTAGTATAACCATCTATCTCATAGTCAGGTGCTAAAATTTGGAGGGAAAGAGCAGATAGAAGGCCATACTTGCGACCCAGTTGGAGCTCAAACTTAGGAGGTCCTTTCTTTGATGAGGAAAAGGAACTGCTGACTTCCCGTTTCTCCGTTACAGCAACTACACCAGCTCTGTCGGTTCTATTCTTAGACTTCATGTCATCTGTCACTTTTCTCAAACCTGCAGCATAACAATTCAAATTATATCATCTCCAAGTATAGAAAAACTGACATTGCACTGATTTTTGGTGGTAAATTTGTTTGCAAACCTGCAGTGACCGACTTTCCCGATGTAATCTCTTGGAATACTGCAGACATTCCTTCTTTCGGTCGCGAAGCTGCCGCTTGAGAAAAGAGAAGCGGAGAGGGAGAGGGAGGTGGATTAGGAGCTCTTGAAGTTGGAGCAGAAGATGGTGCAGACGAACTGATGCTTCCAGCATTTCCCCACTCTGGACCAAGAGGGTAAAATTCCTTCACATAATTCCGAAGACCGGATGCATATAGTTCCTTGAAAGCTTTAGCCCACTCCACATGGTCTGCATCCTTGTTCTTGTACTCCACAAGTATCTTCAATTGAATGCAAAATATTTCAATCCGGAAAAATGATACATCTTTGGACTTAAACCTTAGCAACATCAAATAGCAGCAATGTATGATAATATTGCATATCAAACATACACCACAGGAATCTAAGACATCACAGACAACACCTGAACTTATCATGTTCAGATAAGTAAAGCAAGTTCCTTTTTGCATATCACTAAACTTGTGCATCATTAACTATCAATACAACAAACAAATCACATATGCAACAAGACACTTAGATTGACATTTTAATTCAACTGCAAGGCTTATTGCAAGTACAGCTGCTCCTGGATTCAAGAACATGGACACACATCATTTCAATTTCATGCTACATTTTTTTATGAGAAACATGGAGAAAGGGAGTAGCATAATGTTTATTCTAAGATGGAAACATTTAAGCTAGCATACAGAAACACGAATTAACCTAGTATATTCTTCCATAACTACTCTGTTTATAGTATTAATAATTGGCCAATAAAGTAATTGAAGAAGTTAGCTGAGAAGTTTAAGTTCATAATCAACAGATGAAACAAAAGTCAATATTCTTCTGGAATATCATGACTTCCTATTGCAAGTTACCTTGTTATTATAGAATTCAGCCATCTGCCAACTTTCCTCCACATGTGCAGTTGGAAGACTCATGCCTTCAGGTGAAGATATGATACTTAGAAATCTAACAACTCTTGTTAAACAAACAAGATCAAATACAGAAGATTAAGTAAAAATCACACACCACATCCCTTGCCAGAGTAAGCAATCCATCCTAAAGCCGTAAGACTGTCAGCAACTGTCTTAAGATGATTGAAGAATTCCGATCCCTTTCCTTCAGTTAAAGCGTTTGCGCTCATTATAACTTCATTCAGTGGTCGTAAAAACTCTCCTAAGTCCTCAATCCTGGGTTTCTGCAGGAATGTAACATACTAAGCTATGTACAATGACCGGAAGAATTTAAAAGCTGAGCTAAAGTTACATAAACTGAGAAGAAATAAAAAAAAGGAAACTTTAACAATACTGGAACAATAGTGAGTATACTCTTTTTGCTACATGATTTTTTGTGTGTGGAATTATTTGTTATTCGGCTCAAATTGTTAAACTCTAAAGTAAACTTTTTTAAACATACAATTTAGATTGTTAAAATTTTATTCATAATCTTTTTGGCAAAGACTTATATACTCTTAAGTTTACAAAAGTCTTGAGTTTGTATAATTTATGTAAAACTCACATTACAAAAGAAGTGTATAAGATATTGAAGATTTTATTAATTAACTTATTAGAGATAAAGAATAACGTTTACAAATAATATATTTAATCAAAATTTTATGGCAAACAACTTAATTTCACTTTTATCTTTTGTTTTTTCTCTAACTTAATGTGTTGCAATTGTTATCACCTTTGTTTACTTTATATTTTATCAATACAATTCTCAATTCTAGTAATCATTTTCTCATGTCAATTTATTTTTTTCTCCCAGTTGTTTTTTTTTTTGTCCAATTTTCTCCAAGTTGTGGCTAACAACTGAGAAACAAATGCAAGCTTAGGCTCATATCACCTTCTTTGGATTACAGAATATATATGAGTGTTCATCTGAAGCCAATATTAGATGGCACATAAAGAGACATACCTGGCTCTGCTTAGCCTTGCACAGGATATCCTTCTCCACCATGAAGGCATCCTCCACAATCTTCGTTGCCTCAAGAACCTTTCCGCCGATCTTCTCGGCGACAGCAATAACCTTACTGAGGTACATCCCCATCATATCATCAAATGCCAGAGCAGCCTTGTCTTGATGTGCTGCACCATCCCTGGCAGTCACCGGAGATCCCACAGAACGAGAGGCAGAGGTAACAGCGAGCTTCTCTAGCCGAGAAACTGCAGCTTCCAATCTGTTCACCAAACCTTCCTCCATTTTCAGGACGACGAGAGTTTCTGTTCTGTGTTTTCTTTCTTTTTTTCTTGTATTTTTGACGGAATCTTAGATTTTATTTTGTTTCTTTTTTCATATTCGTTCCGAGTTCCAACTTCCAACGACAAGGTGAGATTTTGACCCTTCAACTGCTTCGTTCGTGGGAGCCCGTTTCACTCGCGAGGCACACTGTGCTTTGCCTCACAAATTGCATTCGTCCGCGGCGCTTGACGCGTGCCACGAGTTGGCTACGTCTTTTTTATTTTTTTAAAACTTTTTTTTAAGTTGGCGCTTCGGCAAGCTTCCCTTAGACACGGACCCATCAACGGAAGCCAAAAAAATATATAAAAAAATTAAAAGAAGTCAAAATTAAATTTTAAACTTTAATATATTAATTCAAATTATCTACTTATTAAATTAACTAAATAATTTTATTATTTTATTGACATTTATTTTATTTATTAATTATAATTATTAGTATATATGTGTATATATACTACTAGTATTATATGTATTAACCAATAATTATATTAAAACTATTATTGACGCGACTGACTAGCAAAGATATTAAAACATAGATGAGTTCTAAACATTAATAAAAAATATAAATGTATTATATTTTCTAATATAGTTTATGCATGATACACTTTGCAAAAAAAAGGTTTTGATCTTTTTTAACAACAACAAAAAATTGTAAAACTATTCTTTAGAAAATAGATGATGTAATGTGCAACTTATTGGCTAGCGTCACATGAAGTTTTGAAAGAATAAAGGTTTTAATTTGAATCATTAAAATTCAATGTCGAATTACCTAAATTTTAATTTTATAAGAATTGAAACGATTGATATATTAAAATTTAAAATTAAGTGCAGATAATGGGCTTTCAAAAGTTGTGACCATGACAATTAAATCCTTCTGCAAACAGAAGAGCATTTGGAGTGTTCTGCGATTAATAGTTTTGGGTGGTAACAAAATATTTAATTATGCATAAGTTATTCTATTATATTTAATATATTATTATATAGTATTAATGTATTTTATATAAAATTTATATATATTATAATAAGTTTATTCTTTTTGCCTTCCCCAATTTTTTTAAATTATAAAAAGATAAGGATAATGTACATTTATAGAACATAATTTCTCTATATATACATAATAATAAATTTGAACGTCGTAATCAATCAAATTAATTACTTAATTATATATTTCCTTCTATCTAAAGTCAATTATTTATTATATATGCATAAAATTGACTCCTTTTCAAATAATAACTAATAAAATTGAATCAATAAAAAATATAATATTTTTAATTCATAATTTAGTTTACCATAAAACTTAATTCTAGTTAATGAAAATAGTAGAAAAAAATAAAAAAAAACAGTGGTAAGGAGAAAATTTTGATGATTATTTAGGTTGATGTTTTTTCATTGCTTATAGCTTCAATTTTTATAGTCATTAAATATATTAAATTATTTTTTTAAAAAGAAATTTATGGATATTGATTTCATATTAATTTATATATTAAATATACAAAATAATAATTTAATTTAAACATATTTTAGTAATTTTCTCATATATATATATATATATATATATATATATATATATGTATGTATGTATTTCCATTTATATCCAATTGTTTTTTAGTATTATTTAATTAATTTTCACGTTACTTTTTCCTACTTTTTATGCTTTAAAATAAATTTTAAATATACAAGGTAATATATTATCACTATAATGTATATTCCTTTAAAAGAAAATATAAAAGAAAAATATAAAAAAATATTTAAACTAGCATAATAAGTTTGGTACTATCTTACTATTCTATTAATCTTACAATCTTAATCTTATAATTCTACAAATTCAATTTTTTTATTAAGATTGAGATCATCAATCCTTGATAAAAATTTAAAATCATTCTATCTTGACAATGATGTTTCAAAGTATTACAACGATAGCAGGTATCTTTTTTAGTTTTTGCTTAGAAATATGATGTTTTATTTTTCTCTTTGTTATTATTAAAGATTAAGTAACTTGCATAATAAATTTGTGTCATATACAATGGTTCACAAATTCAAAGTGCACCGGTTATAAATCTGTGTGTCAAATGGAGCTCATAAGAGTATACGCCTTATGTATTATCTCCTTATTATATCCGTATCCATATACACTTAAGAAAATAAACATATCTTGATAAATGCATATTATATATTTCTTAACAAACTTACCATTTTAGTTCGAAATATAATGTCAATTGTTTAATCAATATTAATATAGAGTTGAAACATATCGAGCAATATTAGGAAGCATTATAGTTGCTCCTATCATTCAGAAAGAAAATTTTTAAAAGGCAACAAGGACATTTTTTAAAAAATGAAACATTACAAGTATTCCGCTTTTACGCTAATAACAATTTTTATTTATTTTTAAATATGGATGAAAGTGAAATAAAAAAATAAAAAAACAAAAGCAACCTGATAATGAAATTTACCGTTACTTTTAGCCAAACTGAATCATTTATGTTGATTAAACCATTTTATTGATGAATTGAAAATATGATAAATTTTTTTATAATAATAATAATAATAATTATTATTATTATTATTATTATTATTATTATTATTATTATTATTATTATTGGTACCCGTTTGAAATTCTTGATGTTGAGGTAAAGAGCAAAATAATATTTTTATAATCAAATTAATGATTTTGAAGTTTGAACTCGAAATTATTAACTTTTCTTAATTGGGAACACACTTATTAGACTTGTGTGCCAATCATGGTTAAATATTATTTGTGTAAAGTAAATAAAACTTATTGCTAGGGTAACCGCACCGCGATTTACTAGAGACATGCTGAGACACCGCACAGCAGTCCCTTCGAACCAGAAGTCGATCGCAAGCGTGAGCCCCTAAAACATAACACCAAGCAAGAAAACCCAGAAGGCCATCAGCACCTCCTTCTCCAATGGCGTTCGAGATCCCATCGGCCCGCATCCGCGACCTCCAGGTTGCCCTCCGACGAGAGTCCGGCTTCGCCGCCTACGATCCCGCCGATCCCTCTCTCCCTCCTCTCCCGTCCGTCGCCGACGCCCTCGCCGCTCTTGACCCACCGGACCTCCCTTCTTCGCTGCGCTGCGGTCGCTGCGGCAGCGGAGGCGGCCTCCTTCACGGCCAACTGTCCACCCTCTGTGTCTACTGCGGCGCGGATCGAGGGAGGGATGGCTTCTCCCACTCGATCTCCTTCTATTCAACTGCCGCGTGCCGGAAGCTTCTGGACTACCTGGGCCTCGATGGATCCGTGAGCATTTTTTTCCTTAAAGCTTTGGTTTTACTATTTCCTTAGTGGAATCAGGAGACAATTGAGCAAACTATTGTTTTCATGTGAAAATACGGTTATCATCACTTGTTTCAGTTCAAAAGATTCAATCTTTGAGTTTGTTGAAATTACTCGAAGCTGAAGGGTGCTCAATTTAGGATGGAGGAATTCAATTTTACAGTAGCAGAAAATTAGGAGTTCGATATAGATCAGTTTCTATTCACACTTACATAAAGTTTTGTTTATCAGCACACATTATGAGGAAATAACTGAATTTTCCGTTGACATGACGTTATAACCAGAATTATTAGACTTGTGTTACTTTACTTGCTGTCTAATACTGAAAAGAATTAATGTTTCTGTCTTCGAGCCCACAGGGCTTTGTTTAGCTCACATTATGATGTAATACTTCAATTTGTTGCCCTTCAAAAAAAATATTTCAAGTTGTCCGGGGATGAAGATAAGTATATTTATTTACCTGTGCTTGCTCAAGTTAGACGAGAATAATATGGTAATGTCCTGATGATTACCTAATTTACTCTGCTAGGTGTCTTTTGTGAATACTTGATATATGATTTTGAATTTAAAACTTTATAAATGAGATGTTTTCCTGACAACTTAATGTACCATTCTTAGGAAGCTGTTCAATTGGAAATTGAACCAAGCAGTTCAAGTAAGGTTCAAACATCTGCCGCCCCAAAAGATGAACTAGTTTTGTCTGATCTACTAGACTTTAAACTGAAGTGGCCATCAGATGAGAAAGTCAGCGAGGATGGTACAAGCAAGATGCCGTCTACCAGTATGCATCATTTCAACATAACAGGACTTGATATTGGGACATTCTTCACTGAGGCAAAGAGAGAAACATCTACTATTTCCTCTAAGCCCAATGAACAGTTTATACTAAGAGAACCCAACTTAGATACAGTAAATAATGCATCTGCGAGTTCAGAAAATTTTGCTGCATTCGAGGATCTACAAAGTTCGAAGCCAGGAATAGATACAGTAAATGCTAATGACAGGCAGTTTGGTACTTCCTTTTCTGCCTGGGAGGCCGAGTTTCAACCTGATCGTCCAGAAGGCCTTGTTATTGATCCAAAGACAAATTCAGGTTCTGAGTTTCCTCAGGCTCCAGAGTCTGAGGCAGGTTTCAACCAAGCAGAAAAGAAAGAACAAGAAAATAGCACAAAAAGCAATGATGGTGGATTTTTGAATGAAGCTAGTTCAACTTCATCTGTAAACAACCAGGTTCCTGATGAACTTTTAAATGTGAAGCTTGCAGAACGGAACTCTGCGGATCAACTCAAACGTGAAATTGATTCTAGAGAAGATGATTACCAAATTCATGATAGTTCATGGCCTATTAATACCACCAAGGAATCTGAAAAGCCCATGGGCACAAATAGTAACGATGATTTGTTTTATGAGTGGAAGGGTTCTGCAATATCCAGTGTAACACAGGAAAATTTATTGGATCCCGGGGTTCAAGTCTTGTTCAAGCACCCTTCAGAAGCAAATGCAACTGACATTGGGTCTACAACTAACAAAACAGAATTAGAATTTGATGAATTCGTATATGCCAATGATGACTCTTATGATGATTGGCAAGATGCTAGCTCTACGATAAGACAGGAAAAATCAGCAGACTTGGGGACAAAATCTGTGGTCATGTCATCAGAGCATCCTTTAGAAACAAAGTCAGATAATCTAATACCTACAAGTGGAAAATTGGATAGTGACGACTCTTTTGATGATTGGCAAGATTTTACTAGTTCCAATAAAGGACAGGAAGCACCACTGAATTTGGGGGCACAGTCCGAGGTCACATTCTTTGAGCATCCTTTAGAAACAAATTCTGTTGATGTATTCCCCTCAAATAAAATGGAATCTAGTTCTTCCCTGAATATTAATAACAATGATGACATATTTGACCCTTGGCAAGGTTTTGCCATTTCTAGCAAAACTAAGGAGAATATGTTACATTCAGGGGCTCAATCAATGGACACATTGCTAGATTATTCTTCAGGAGCTAAAATAGCTGAAATTTCATCCTCAGGCCCAAAAGATTTGGACAATAACAAATTCTTTGATTATAATGATGATTCTTTTGACAGTTGGCAAGGATTTAGTAGCTCTAGTGGACAAATTCTATCAACTGATTCCACACTGTCTAAACAGCATTCAGCAAAAACATCAGTTGAACCATGGCCGTTTGAACCAGCAAATGGTGGTGATGAATCATTTGATAGTTGGCTTGAGTTCACTAGCTCCAGTGAACCAAGAGGAAATTCACAGAAGTCTGGACAACCAACTGATGCTGAACTAGTAGACCGTTCTTCAGAAACGATGTTAGCATCTTCAGAAAATATAGTATTTGATAGCTTGGACCCTCTTTTTCATACATCAGGAATCCAGAATTATTCAACTGATAGAAACGACAATAAGATAAATTCTATCACTTCAAACAGGTATGCAGTGCTGCAACTATGCTTGTTTGCCTTTTTGCAGTATTTAGATAAATTGCCCAAACAAATACCACTTTCTACAGATATGTTGAGTTGAAAATGTTATCATGAATCTATGCTGTTTATCAGTACCATACTATGCCAAAAGACAAGTTGTTTTTTCATGGCAATCATTCATGATTTTGACAAGATAATAGTTTGAAATGCTTAGGTCATTAGTTGTCCATGAGGATTAAGGTAATTTTCAAAAGACACAATTTGATAAAGAACCAACTTTTCTTTGATATTTTTTCATTTGATTAGTGATTGTCATGCTTAAGATGAATGCACCATTAGGGAGCATGTTTTTCTTATTCTCGATGGTAATGCATGCAGGTGCATATTTAAAACAACTGGACCAAGAGAAAAAACTACTAGAAATTATGTTTGAATGCACCATAAGGGAGCATGTTTTTTCTTATTCTTGATGGTAATGCATGCAGGTGCATATTTAAAACAACTGGACCAAGAAAAAAAAAACTACTAGAAATTATGTTTTTTTTTGGAAAAAAATTACAGGAGTATTTCATGAATCAAAGTACCCCATGCTGTGAATCGACATTAAATACCAATGTTAGATACCTAATGTGGTACATGACTCCATTTACATACCTCCTAACGGCCACAATTCCTCAGTCCATTATTACTGGTGATGTATCTTGGTTATAAACTACTGTTTAATTTCCATTCTTGCTAACAATTGTGCATCTCTGTGCATATAAAGCTACTGAATTTGAGTGTGATATAATATCTCCCAAGGTTGCCAAAATCGTGTCTTGACTCGTGGAATCGGATGATTCTATGATCCCACCAGACAAAAATGAGTTGACTCGTATGAAAACTTGTTTTGAGTCAGCACGTGATAAAATCGTGTGCTGGCTCGTAAAATCGGTAGACACTTCGTGCAGCTGTGTCCAGGCGACAAATCTTTTTCTTTACCTGGTCGTGTGGGTTCCACATGATGCCCTAGGAATGCCCCAAAATGAGCACAACCAAGCGGTTCTTCCAGGCTGCTTCATCCGTTTGCCATTCGTCTGCTGTTCGCAGTTCGCTGCTCCTGCTGTTCGCCGTTCCCTGCTCCTGCTGCTCGCCATTCCCTGCCTCCTGCTGTTCGCTGTTCGTTCGCTGCTCCTGCTATTCGCCGCCGCTGCCATGCGTCGTCGCCTTAGTGGTTCTCTCCTACTTCCTCTCTCGGCCTGAGCAGAAGAGGAGCTATCCCCTTCTGCTGCTAGCAGATCTGCTCACAGTCGACTGCGAGCAGATCTGCTACTTGCGAGAAATTTCTGCTCGCGATTAGTCACAAGCGACCTCTGGCAGATACCTTGTTCACGTTTCTCTTCAGAATTAACTTTATATTATATATATATATATATATCTTCAGAATTAACCTTTATATATATATATATATATATATATATATATATATTATGAAGTACACGTACTGACTCCATCTTTTTGTGTTTGCTTTGGCTTTTGTCATGGTCCATGCTCTTTTGTACTGCGCAGTTTTTTCTTTAGCTAGCACTTTCTAGTGACTTTTTTTAAAAAAAATAGGCTTGTTTGAAATTTAACAATTTAACTTAGATTCTGAAAGTTTTCTTTATTATTTATATTTATGTCTTATAAATGATATGTAGTTATTATTTACTTATTTAGTATCTTAGAAGTTTAATAAGTTGCTGTTTTTTAATATTTTTTATTATCATACAATTAATATATGCAGATATTTTAGCATAATATTTTGGTAGAATCGTACGTTCCGTGTTACGATCCCATGTTTTACGTGTATACCTAGCTTTCCATGTCAAGTCCGATTTACGAGTTTGAAACCTGGATATCTTTTACAATGTGGGCTCTAATGCTGAGCTCTTGTATGACCTTTCACATCTTCTTTCCGGATAAAAATCAATAACAGGTTACTGTTCTGTTTTTTTTTTTGAGAGGGTAAAGGATGAGAGCCTTGTGCACTCATCCAACTTTATTGCTGAAATGCTATTTTACATGTTGAGGTTACAAAGTATTATCATATTATAAACTCGCCCAGTCTCGCATCATATTCTTCGTTGCGCCTACAATATTTTCAATATAACATTGTTCTTCTTTAAAAATACATCCATTTCGTTGCCGCCAAATGGACCATAGAAAAGCAAACGGCATAGCTCTGCACCCTCTAGATAGATATACTCGGATGTTGAGATCTTGTCCGCCAAATCTGAAAGACCTCCAAAAGTTTTCCATTGATCTTACATCAGCCCACCGACATCCTGACCCTTTCCAGACCTCTCTTGACACTGGGCAGTCAAAGAAAAGATGATTATTGTCTTCCATTAGGGCCTCACAAAAAACACATGATGTATTTGCTTCTTGCATCCATCTCATCCTATAACATCTGGTTGGTAATCTATCTCGTCGCAATAACCATGCAAATATTTTTACCCGCAAAGGCATCTTAATCTGCCATATTAAGCGACAGTCTGTACGCAAGTCATTGTCATCTATTAAGTTTTCACTCTCCAACAGCTTGTACACCCCACTGACCGAGAATCGACCAGATGACCAAATCCATGAATCATGCCGAGAAATGTCTGGATGTATTCCTTCGAGCCTCCCCATAAGTTGAATGAAATCATCAACACGCTCCTCTGAAAAAGAAGATGCAAATTGTGGCGTCCATACTCCATTTGCTAGAAATGTCTCTGACCAGTAACTAATAACATCAGAATGCTTGTCTCGTGCAATAGCATACAATCTCGGGAAAATCCTAGAGAGGGGTTCATTAGAGACCCAAGGATCCTCCCAAAAGCGAAAATCTGTACCAGATCCCAAGGAAGCCACAAATTGATGCCTAATTCTCGGCAAAACTGCCACGATACTTCTCCAAAACGATGATGCCCCATGTGGAATTGATAATCTTTGTTCCCAAGAAAGAGTATGACTGTAGCAAGCTGTCATTACTGAACTCCACACATCATTGGAATTACCCATAATCCGAACACCCCATTTCGAAAGGAGAGCATCATTCATATTCCTAAGTGATCGAATACCAAGTCCTCCTTCTGACATAGGTCTACAAACGTCAGACCAAGCCACCAAATGTAAACCTCTTCTCGAGCTTCCTGATTGCCTCCACAAAAATTTGCGCCGTAATGCATCAATGCGTTGAATCACACTGTCCGACATACGAAAAACAGACATATAGTATATTGGAATGGCTGATAGTACTGATTTTACCAAGATCAATCTCCCTCCTCTTGACAAGAGTCGTGAGCACCACCCCTCTAGTCTTTTCTCAATGCGCTCTACAACAGGATTCCAATCCCGAGATAATATTTTGCTGTTTGAAAGAGGTAAACCCAAATATGATATGGGAAAATTGCATATGTTCGTCTTCAGCTCCATTGAGCATTGTTGTGCCTCCTCGACATCCATACAAAAGTGTAT
This sequence comes from Pontederia paniculata, assembly GCA_001647135.1. Classification (NCBI taxonomy): domain Eukaryota; kingdom Viridiplantae; phylum Streptophyta; class Magnoliopsida; order Commelinales; family Pontederiaceae; genus Pontederia; species Pontederia paniculata. The sequence continues at coordinate 33,875 of LTAE01001262.1, read as the reverse complement.
AAATGATGATTTAGCATGGTTGATGTGGAGACCAGAAAAATCTCCGAAAATCTCTATGATCATAGAGATCCTCCTTGCTGCCTCAATTGAGCCTTCTATGAAAAAAACAGTGTCATCAGCATATTGCAACAAAGGGATGAGAGTACCTTGAGCCGGGTTGGGAGAGAATCCAGAAATAATGCCAGCTTCGCATGCAGAGAAAGTGCACCTAGCTAAGGCATCGACGGCAATGACAAATAACATAGGTGCTAGGGGACAGCCTTGTCGGACACCGCGTTGGGGCTGTACCCAACCCCCTATGGGGCTACCATTTATAAGTATAGAGAAAGAAACAGTGCAGATGCACCGTTTCATCCAAGATATCCACTGAGCTGGGAAACCTCGTTTATGGAGGGAGCGCCACAAAAATTGCCAATCCAAAGAGTCATATGCCTTGGAGAAATCCACCTTCCAAAGAAATCCGCGCCTGTCCGAGCGTCTCCAAAAAGATGTAATCTCTGAGGCCATTGTGAAACCCTCTGTAATAGATCGTCCAGAGATAAAAGCTGTTTGGACAGGGTGTACCAATGAGCCCAAAACCTCCCGAAGTCTGTTTGCCAATGTCCTAGCCAACAGAAGGTATATGGCATTGGACAAGGCAATGGGTCGAAAGTCTTCGACGCACTCAGCTGAAGGTTTTTTTGGTATGAGGAAAAGGAAAAATCTGTTGAGCCTCTCGAAACCTTGATTAGATGTTGCAAACTCTTGTATGGTTGCCATGACATCCGGGCCCACCACCGACCAGAATTCCCGAAAGAAAAAGACAGGAAAGCCATCCGGTCCAGGAGCGCCTTCACCATTTAAATCTTTTAGAGCTCTAAGGACTTCTTCTGTTGTGAAAGGCTTTACCAACATTTCAGCTTGGTCCGCCGATATCCGAGGTATCCCATTACCATTCCATTGCCAATCACCAGGTGGTCGACGTCGGGTAAAGTCCCTAAAGTATCCAGCAGTGGCCGTCCCTGCTCTTTCTCTTCCTAAGAATTCACTCCCTCCAATTTTAATCTTCTGTACATATGGAAGAATTTCGTGTTAGAATCCCCTTCACAAAGCCATGTCTGTCGGGATCTCTGTCTCCACTCAGCTTCAGTTTTACGATCCTCTAATGCCACCGTTTCTTGTAGGCTTCTCTCCAAATTTTCTAGAGTTGTCAAATCCCGACCATTTTCCAGCTGATCCAATGCAGATATACCAAGTAATGTTGTCGTCTTCTTATGAGAATAGTGTCAAAACCTGTCTTCAGCACTGTAGTGCACCATGTGGGATAATTTATGCTGAAGCTTAGGATCATCTATAGTGTATAATTACATGAAATATTTCTTAACATTCTTGCATATTCTTAATAGGATTTCTTAGTATTCACTCTCTTGTTTATTATAGAATTTTTTGTTGCAATCTACTAAAGACAGTTACACTTGTGTCATTATAGCATGCTTATTTTTGAGCTGAAGGTTCTTTTGCTGCAGCATGCTAGGGATAATTTATGCTGAAGCTTAGGATCATCTATAGTATAGTGTATAATTACATGAAATATTTCTTAACATTCTTGCATATTCTTAATAGGATTTCTTAGCATTCACTCTCTTGTTTATTATAGAATTTTTTGTTGCAATCTACTAAAGACAGTTACATTTGTGTCATTATAGCATGCTTATTTTTGAGCTGAAGGTTCTTTTGCTCCATCATGCTTTAATTCCATCTTCATTGTTAAATCGCATGTAGGATAAACAATGCTACACATCCTGACTCTACAGAAATGAGTTCCAACATCTTTCAGAATTCTAATGCTGCCTCAAATGAAGAGTCTGGCAAATCCAAAATCGAGATGTTAATGTCTCAGATCCCTGATCTTTCCTTCATGCTCACAGATGAACTTTCCCTTCCAGTTAAACTTGACACGTCGGACTCGAAGTCCTAATATGAAGTTCAACGATCATTTGAGGACTTTATCAGCCTGCGTATCTGTTACTTTTTTGTCTTACCAGGTAAAACTGTCAGAAATATCGAAGTTTACCAAGAAAATAAGATAAGAAGTTTGATGGTATGATTGATGTAGTGGATGCCTTTTGTATTTAGCTCCAGAGGAACTGTTTGTCTGACCTTCATGATGACAAAGTATTTCGTGTGGGGATCAGCCAACACTGTTGGGACGTCAAAAAGACAAGAACAATATTGGTTTGAATTAAGAATCAAGAAATGGTTTCTCAGGTAGTCCCATCAGGAGAAGAGCATGCTGAGTGTGGTAGGATGCCGGATGTGCACCAATGCAACTTATTGTAACAGCTTCCTCGTATTAATGGGAAATCTTTGTACTTCAAAATAAGTTTGAGTTTTTTTTTAATCTTTGTTCTTCAGTTTTTCCCAATACATTGGTGATCTTATCCTATTTATGGTGTTACTTTTTAGTAACAGTTCGTCTGTAATATTCTTTATTGGTAAATACATAATTTCTTTTCCCTTTGCGTTCTTTTGCTGGTCTAATGAAATATCTTGATTGGTATAATGCACTTGTGCCCAACACTGTCTATTGGCAACTTTGTGAGCATGAGATGTCAGAGCGTTTTCAGTCTTAATCCTAACATTTAGAGGGAGTGTTAACGATTTAATTGTGATTTTTATTTCATCAAGTCATTATCATTTGGACTACTATGTTAACACATGAAAGAACAAGTCAAGAGCCCCTAACTTGACATTATCTTATACTTAACAAATTTGTAAGATGCATTCTAACATCTTGTTCCGAACTATCCAACAATGGTGTCGAGTCAAACTTTGCATGCATGATTTTCTCGCATTTAATTTATTACTGATTCTATCATTTAATTGATTTTTATAAAATCATAAAATAATTTATTACTTTTTTCCTGATTATTGATTTATATGTCTATATCTATCTCTATATTTTATTTTGGATATTTTAACCATATTTATCCTTTTTTAAAATTTATTAAAAAACATAAATTTACGAGAAGTGCCGGAAGCTATTTGATTTTAAAGAATAATTTTTATGATTTATTTTTTTCGCATCATAGTGAGCATTTAAGTAAAAAAGAGAGACACGTTAATATCGTTTGCCCATTTATTTTGTCCTGATGCGGACCTTATTTTTTGTGTGGAAGGAAAGCGGTCACGATTCACGAATCAAAGATATTTTTTTCCTCATTTTAATCGCAAAATAAGTTTCATGCGGCTTCCCATTTGAGACCTTCCGCCGAACCGTATTCGGTATATGTCGCGTATTTTAGTTGCTTCCGTTCCGTCCTCGTCCTCGATGCTCTTCTCTCCTGTTCGCTGCCTTATTCTACCCTGAAGACGACCTCTCCACCGAAACCCTCTCCGGCCACCGACGGATGCTCCACGCCGCCTGCCCAATGCTGCGGGGTGCGAGGCTCGGATTGGGGATCCCCGACGGCCGCCGGATCCGCCGTCGTGCCGGAGGAGGGTTCGATTGCTTCAAATTGAGCTTCCGGCCGCGGGCGTCTACTCGGGAGGCGGCCACGGAAGGCCGGCGATCGTCGGATTCCCTTCGATGGACGGCCTGCTTCAGGGATCCCACCGTGAAGGGCAAGAAGCTGGAAACCGAGTCCGTCCGCGGCGGGGAGGACATTTGGGACGCCGACTCGGCGGCGGAGCAGGGGAGTTTCCCCGAACACCTCGTGGTGATGGTGAATGGGTTGGTTGGAAGGTACACTTCATGCGTTGTCTCCTGTTTTAGCTTGCCGTGCGGCTTAAAGATCAATTTGAGCTGCATTATTTGTTTTTTTTTTTGGTTGCTGGCGGACGACGGATCGGAGGTTTGTAGCTAATTGATGCGTCCTTCTTGTTGATTCATAGTGCGGCCGATTGGAGATTCGCTGCGGAGCAATTCGTCAAAAAGCTCCCCGATAAAGTTATTGTGCACCGTGAGTTTTTTCTCTTACTCTTTTACCACTTAAGAATAGTTACTAGTATCTAAAATTATGTGGGGCGACGAAATTATGCATTGACGATTTCCAACAGCAATGCTATTTTCTTCTTTCTTTTTTTTTTCTTTTTCAATTTACAGATTAATCTGCTTACTGTTGAGAACTGTTTAATGATGGGAAAATACATGGACATGACCAAGTGCCAAATGAATCTGTTGGACTTCACAAGAGGAACAGCAGGATGATTTTCTGATCCTGCACCGCAAAATGAACAAAAATAATGGAGAACTATTGAGTATTTTTTTTGTGACCTTACATACTTCGTATTCATAAATGCTTATAAGATTTTTCTTTGGTTTAATTTCTCTATGGTAAAGAAACTTTTGTGCAAAATCTTTGCTGTTAAAATATCTCAAACAACTACCAACCACTGATTAATCCTAAAGTGTTTATGTATCATGATTGAACTCAGGAAGCATCCTTGCTTGGAGATAGTTTTTTTTCTTGGAGATGGTTATACCTTAACATTTGAAATAAATCAATTAGGACATGCTGAAGATACATATACCAATGAACTTAGTAAAGATCAAAGTGCAATCACTTTCTTATAGGTGTCTATAAAATTGTTGCATGAAAATTTACTTTTTTAAAGCATGATATGCACGAAATTCTTAGGCATCTACTTTGTTATTTTGCAGAACCAGAACATGTCTTTCCCTTTAATTATGCTGGTTTACTAATGATGATCAATAAAATTTTCATTTTTTAATGTGTCTGTTACTGACATCACAATATGTGCAGAATCAATCAAGCAAGAAACATCTTTTGCACTTAATGTATTGCCAATTGCTCATTACTTCTCAAATAAGTCTTTGTTCTTAGTTTTTAATTTTGACTTTGATGTCGGATTCTGATGGAAAATTCAAGTTCTTTGTCACTGACTGATGAAGTTGTAAAGCTGTTCTTATGGTTATAACTCGAGGAAGTTGTTCTTATATGTGAACCATGTCTCATATTTTCTTTTTGAAAATTGATTTAGCAGGGTGGACATGAATGAACCTCTGGAATAGATAAATTTTTAAGGGCTCAAATGAAGTAATCGTCTTAGTTATCTGTTTAGTATGAAGTAAAAGGAAGCACAGCTCTTTTTCTGAGAGGAGTCATAAATTTCTCTAAGAATTCAAACATTGAGCATGCGAAATGCCTCTACAAAGTTCTTCCTGAAATATATGAAACTGAGTCTATACTTAACAGCAGACTCATCAGGTTTACTTGATAGTTTTCTGAATGGAAGGTTGACTTTCTTATCATATCATTAAATGTCCATGGCTGTTGAGCGCTAGTTAAGTTGTACAGTCGCAAAAAGCTATATGAATACCCTGTAGCTACTCGTTTAACTTTTTTAATGGCACACCCAAGGTTTTCAAACTCGAGAGTCCACCTAGACTCGTTTTACGTCCGGTAAACTCGAAACGTAAACTCGAGACTTAAACTCGTAGAGTTTATGTACAGACTGTAAATATATTATACAATAAAGACTAAATCATAAATATTGTTCATGTATCATTTTAATATTATAAAATCTCATACTTCATATTTTACTCATATATAAAATAAATAGTGATTCATCATTTTCAAGACCCCTAACTTTTATAACTCTGGTACCCATGTCCCCAAATGCTCAAGTCGTCGATGGTCGCTAATCATCAAACCCTAGCATGGAAATAGGTAAAAAAACTATGGGAGGCTTGAAAGGTTTTGGTCAAATCTTAAAATATATATTTTTTTGTTTTTTTCTACATATTTACTTTCAATTATACCTTTAAATTGTAATTAAATAATTCAATACTGCAATCTGTGAGTCTNATGGGAGGCTTGAAAGGTTTTGGTCAAATCTTAAAATATATATTTTTTTGTTTTTTTCTACATATTTACTTTCAATTATACCTTTAAATTGTAATTAAATAATTCAATACTGCAATCTGTGAGTCTACTTGCGAGTCCATCCGAGTTCATCCGAGTCTACCGAGTTTACCGAGTTCACTAACGAGTCTACCGAGTTTACTACACAATCCGAGTTTATACCGAGTTCACTCGATTTTGTGGTCTAGAGTCTTGAAATCGTGCGATTCTACGACTATAACTCGCGAGTTTAAGAACCATGGGCACACCACTGTTTCTTTGTCTCTTAGGTGTTTATTTTTTATTGGTTTTCGCCTTATTGTTGATTTTTGTTAGGAACTTAACTGAATCAGCAACTCCTTATAACTCACCCAAGAACTATCCAAACTTTAGTACCATCTTACTGAAAATAGAAAATTACACTATCATATTATATTCAACGGGACATGAAGGTTTTTAGTGTTGAGTGATGATTATTATCTTTTGTAATTATTAAAAGAAGGAATACATTTTCATCTTTCTTATCCTTTCTAGAAAATTAGCAAGAAACTCAAAATATTTTTCCCAACAGGCAGTGAATGCAATTCGTTGAGATTGACATTCGATGGAGTTGATTTGATGGGCGAAAGGCTAGCTGACGAGGTATTCTGTCAGTTGGTGCATTTACCATACATTTCTTACATGGATTACAGCACGAACATTTTTCTTCATTATTCCTTGCATGGTTTGCCAGTTTCCTTCTGATTATTATGTTCAAAATAATTGTAGCTGAACTATCATTTTTCATACCATGAATTCAAAAGTTAAAATGAGTTTTGGTATGTGACAGACAATAATAAATTTAAACTCGTATTTTTTTCTAGGTGATATCTGTTGTGAAGCAAAGAACTGGTGTGCGTAAGATTTCATTTGTGGCTCACTCTTTGGGAGGTTTGATAGCCAGATATGCTGTGGGAAAGCTTTATGAACCTATCAGTGAAGAGGATACCTGTCCTGACAACAATGATGGAGGTACAATAACTGAAGGTAGAATTGCTGGGTTAGAGCCCATCAATTTTATAACATTTGCCTCCCCTCACTTAGGCTCAAGGGGGAATAAACAGGTAAATGAATACAAAGCATCTTCTGTAGCCATGCATCTTCTTCATTTATCTATATCAGCATCCTGGTTATTAACAACAGTTAAGATTTTTTGCTCATATTGTTGCTTTGTCAGTTTTAATCTTGATTGGTAGATTAATCCTTTTAAACCATTAATAGATTTAACAGGTTTCCATTGGCAAATTTAGTGTCGCGTCATCGAAATCTTTGTGCCAAAATAATTAAAGACAACATTCCAAACTATATGAAATAGATTCACTTGTTTTGTCCAACCAGAAGTTATAAATTCAATGAATTTCTTCTGCTATCTCATCATCCATATTGACCGGACTTTGTAAATTTGATTTTCAGTTGTTAGGTCTTTCCTTTTATGAAGATCAGTAAGAAATTATATTATGTGGATCATGTCTGAAGTACTTTAAGTACAATTATTTTCCATTTGATTAGTGCTTTAGTTATTTCTTTTGTCTTAAAGTCAATATGTTGATTCTCTGTCAAAAATAAAAAATAAATACGATTTGTGTTTGTCAGGAAAATTGTTGTCTTATTGCTTTTCTGGGTTCTGATATTTCCACTTGATCTATATGTTTATGTTATGTTGATTATCTTCCAGCAAACTATTCTAATGTGTTTGTTGCATTGCTCTTCCTCTATTTATTTTTTTTGAGAAGCTCTTCCTTTATTTTGAGATGTCTTCTTTTTTATCCCTTTTCGGCTGGCTTCTGCATATTTTCAGTGACTCTGCTCTAAATTATGATCTGAGATATCCTTTTCATCATTCCACCTCCATAAGTCTCCTCTAGAGAATTTTTTCCACAATCAACTGAAGTTCACTGATAGTGGCATTTTTTCTGCTATGACTATTATCTATTTTGCTTTTTTTTTTTAAACTCTTCCTTTATTTTGAGATGTCTTCTTTTGATCTCTTTTCTGGCTTGCCTCCACATGTTGTTCAGTGACCCTGTTCTAAATGACGATCTGAGAAAATCCTTTACATCCTTCATCCCCCATAAGTCTCTGCAAGAGAACAAATTCCATAATAACACAAGTTTAGTCTTTTGGGTCTCACTGCCATTTTCTTTCTGCTGTGACTATAATGTTACTTTACCAGCTTCCTATCCTTTGTGGTGTTCCATTTTTGGAGCGAAGAGCTTCTGAAGCTGCACATTTGATTGTTGGAAGGACTGGAAAGCATTTATTTCTTACAGATAATGAAGATGGAAGACAACCGTTACTCCTTAGAATGGTTGAAGACTGTGAAGATATTAAATTCAGGTTTGTGGTTTTCAAAAACCTCAATTTACTCGGGGAAAATTTATGAGAAGTGATCTTTTATGTTTCTCTTCCACATGCAGATCAGCTTTACGATCTTTCAGGCGTCGTGTTGCCTATGCCAATGCTAATTTTGATCGTATCCTTTTTCTTTGACTTTTTAGTATCTTATGATATATAATTTCCATCTTTTACTATTTGGCATCATTCTTAATCAACACTTTAAACAGATATGGTTGGATGGAGAACATCATCAATTAGACGTCAACGTGAATTACCCAAAGTATTTCTTAGCAAAACCGTATTAGTTGAATTTCATAATGCACAACTATACATATTATGTCACTTCAATAATGAGTTTTTTTTCTGGTCTTATCAGCATCGCCTTCTTGTGGATGATACAAAGTATCCACATATTGTGTTCGTGGACAAAGGAGATCAAGTAATAAACCATAATGAGGTTTCTGTAACGGTGGATGCACCACAAGACGAACTAGAAGGTGATCCTTTTCATTGTTGTCAGCAAACAAACAAATTGTTCATCCATTTTTCCATCATTTGCACCTAGATAATTAATTTCAATTTGAACGCTTTATTTTATTTATTTGTGTTTCCTTTGCTTGGGTTGATCTCCGCATCTACTCATTGCAGATTTGTTTCACATTAATGTCCCTTTTTCGTGAACTTTTACCAATAATTTTGACATTTTTTGCCTTTTTTGGCAGCTAATCCAACATTATTTAGTTGATCTTCAATTCAACAGGATCTGGTTTATTTTTCCCAAAAATAGAAAAGCTAAAAGAAAATTGTTAATCACTTTTAGTTATATATGATCATTCGTTTTCTCAAGTTATTTTAGCTGCATAATTATGTTCCAAAAGTGACTGGTAACTTCGGGAATATAATTGATTTTTTCCTAAAACAATCTTACGGTTTTTTTCCCTGTTTTTTTAACACAATCACTTATATTTTCAGAGATGATGATTAGAGGTCTTACACAAGTACCTTGGGAGCGTGTGGATGTAAGCTTCCACAAAAGTAGGCAAAAATATGTTGCACACAATACCATCCAGGCAAGAGTTTTTACATTGAATGAACTTGGGAAGATTTCACAATAACCTTTCTCTTTTCGCACTAGCCTTTCTAACTTCATTTTACATATTAAACAAAGGTTAGAGTAAGAGATAAGTCTGTTGAAAAAGAGGCAATATATTAGTCTAATATGCTTCAATAAGAATTTTGTTCTTTTATTTTTTCATATATCTAATTTCTTCGCATGCTATATGCAATTCCAGCTCACTTTGTTGTCCACTAAATAATAGTTTTCTTTCTACCCAAAAAGGATACTATATATTGGTTCTACTAAATGTCCTGTATTTGTATATAAAATGATGTTTTATTGTTTTTATGTTGATATTTATGATACTAATAGTTTTATTTATGATGTTTGTATCTAAATCTCCATTGGGTTTTCAGCTCCTCAATTGCAAACATTAAAGCAAACAATAATAACTGGTAAAAGTGTGTACGACTAACCCATTCTTAGATTGTAGAGTCCATATTTCCAGAAAAAAAAGGCTTTAAAGGTGATCTTAATCTGTCCATCAGTTCTCGTTTCCCGGAAATCATTTTTGACAAGTTATCCCATATTCCAAAGAGTGAATAATGGACTGCCATATGCTCTGAGTTCTCTGTCTGTCTTTGTGTTTTAAGGGGAATCTGTCATTGTCTGTGTTGGGGAGAGTTCTGCCTGTGTTAGCCTTATTCTTTTATCCACTTGGGATTCCTTGGAGAAAGAACCTAGGTTCATGTATGTTTTTTTGTTATCCTGCCAGGGCTCCCTTAGCCACCACTTTCAAGCATTTGGTACTTAAGTATTACTATCTTGATCTTTGTTAATATTTCATCATTAAATTTTATGGTAATCTGTGATAGGGTTATAAGCAATGTCAAAATCATGATTCAACTCATAGAGTTACACGATTTTATGATCTTACAAGGGATTTTGTGCTGGATCATTCACATACATGTTCTGAGCCAAGACAAAAGCATTTCTAACCATTTCAACTTGTGTAGCATCTCTGAGAACAACCCATTTTTCTCTGGCCATAACTGTTAATTGTACATCAACAGCTTTTCTGAACTGTCTGCGATCTTTTCTCTGCTGTTTTTTGTTTGTTTATTTTCCTTAGAGTTTGTGTAATCTAGCAAAATAACTAACTGATACAGAAAGAAACTCCATAACTCGGAACAGGTCTTCCTCTTGTGGGATTGACTCGTTTACAGGAGGGTCCCACTCCTTTGTCCAATTGACAGTGTAAATGAAACTGAGCCGAAGTTCTTTTTGTCATTTTTCCATCCCTAGCTCTCTACACATTGAAAATTTACAGCCTTCTTTTAAGTTTTGTCATTTCAATTGTTTTTTGTTGTTTCTTTATTTACTTGGTTAAAAAACTTCCAAGGTAATTATGTTTGCTCAATGTCATTGTTACCTGTAGCCCTAAAAGGTTTTTTAATGCCGTATTATCTGCACATGCTGCTTCTGTTTATATGATTTCTTTTTTGTGTGCCATATATTTCATTTTGCCTAACTTGCACTATGATTTTGATGACAATGCATCTTTTTCATTATGGATTCTGATGCAATGTCCTTAAGGTATTCTTATACATATTTACGCATTTTTTAAATAAGCCTTTTGTTGAAGAATAGATCTTACAGTTAACCCTTGAGTATATACTATCCTCGACTGCACTGCACCATCACGTCAGCTTGTTTTTCTTGTTTTTAACCCAATATCCATTTTGATCTCAAATGGGAAAACATAAGTCAACATGTTTCGTTATTAATAATGTTGTATCTTTCAGGCATCGATTAAAACTTTACGAAAAAAATAATTGCAGGTTAAGAGCTACTGGTTAAACTCTGATGGCGCGGATGTGATCTCCCACATGATAGATAATTTTCTCATATAGAGTCCCTCAGTTTCTATGGCCCTCTGTTGGCTGTTGAGTGCTTTCATTGTGCATCACATCTATCACGCCAATTTAAATCCGGCACTGATGTTTAACTGTGTATAGTTAGTTCCTTTGTATATTGTCATTTTATAAGGTTATAAAGTTCTTGCATTTCTAGCATCCGAAACTTGTGACTCATGGACATTTTAACCTTGTGAGAGAATTGTAGTTGAAAAGGCCTTTTTACTTCGTTTTAATGAGGTGAGTTCCTTTCGCAACAAAAGTTTTGCCTTTAGCACAGAAGTTACAGCGTGGGCATATTGAGCTAAAGGAAGTCTCCAATCATCTTATTGTTTTCTTCTTTTGGTTTAGTTCTCCTGTACAAGGAGCAAAATTCTCTGATATAACTGAAACAACGAAGATGTATTTTTGCTGTCACTGCGTTTATTGACGCTGTAAATTGTGGAATACGGTGTTGGGAGAAACCGTGTATCTGTTTTAGTCCAACGGTTTGAACTTCGAAAACAAAATTGAACTTCAGAGGTACCGCTCAACTATTGAAGTACTTCGTTTCAATTTGATTCAAGCTAATCGTTTGTCCAATTTCTTTGAATTAAACTTAACACTCATAATTATTATTTGAAAATACATGCAATAATCTTCTGTTTACATACAGCTGTGATATTGTCAATGCGTTACGCTTAATGGAAGGTTGAGGGGACTGATGCATGAATGCATGTTTAAATTATCTCCTATATTAACTAAGTTCGATTGTTAGCTTCGAATAAAATTGACAAAAAAATATTTTTCACTTTCGTTTGAAAATTGTATTAAGTGATCTAAAATAAATAAAAAATCTCCTAGATTTATTAAATTTTCTGATGCATAAAATATTATTTTAAAATAAGCTTTAAGGTCAAACTTGACTCTTTTTTTTATCTGTTTAACTCGAACTTAAACTCCAATTATTCATGTATTTTGGAGTTCCTTCCAATCGGAGGTGCCATGTGATGCAACGCATTATTAGTCACATGGCTTGAACCCATATGCCGCCTGCTATGTGCACATACAAGTCAAGATGCCTGCAGGTGCCGACGGCTTTTGGACCAGAATCGTGGCCCTTGGAGATCACTCCCACTGTGTTGCAATCTCTATTTCGAAGGCTGCCCAGTGCCTCGAATAGTCGAATTTTATCGGTATGTCTTCTTCGTTAATAGTGCGAACTAGAAATTGGCATGTCTTAGGTCTTAGCTCAAGTACAGGGCAGCCGTGTATCTCACTGATGGAGTAGTCATATGCAAGTTAATGAGCTCATCACTTGGTAACTTTTTGCTTTACCCACTGTCAGTAAATTCTAGTTAGCCTTCAGTTAATGCGGCCTAATTTGAGAGTTTTCATATGTCATCTAATGGCCTTTTAGGCATTTATGTTCGTCACTCTTTAAACCGTGTATTGAAGTGGTTCATTGTTGTGTTCCATTCTCTTTCTTCTTTAGGTGCCTTGTAATTTCTAGCATACGCACAAGGAAGGCTGAAAATTTACAGCTAGAACGAGTATTCTCAGGAATTTCGTTCCAATGATTGAAGGCATATAACTTGTGCATAATGGTATCGGGTAAAATGTGTGTTATGCGTGTAACATATCTTCTCCTGTCGGACATAGGTACGTATAACTGTGTTGTCCACAGTTTGCAAGACGTCATTTGTCATATTTTGGACAAAAAGAATATGCAAAGATTAGATCAGCAAATGTATTAAAACTCATGGTAGACAGCAAGAATAGCTTTAGTCGATGCTTGTACAACATGCTGTGCGATTTGGAGCTCCCAATGAACGAATAATTCTACTCGTCTTTGAGCTGATTTATAGTGCTTTTATACTGCTTTCACCCATCTAATCGGCCGCATATCGGAACCTCTTCATTATCGAGTCCATTTTCTCATCTCTGCCCCTCCTTTGATGAAGGTGAAGTCGTATTGCCAACTGTTACCTTACCTTGATACATTACTTACAGTACTGGCCAAATTTGTTTTCCTTTATCATCATACTCCTTTTAACATATTACCATGATGTCATTGTCATCTGTCACTCTACCAGGCTTAGGAAAAAAATTACATTAAGTTTCGTTAAGCAAACACTAGTTTCATACACTTCCAGAAAACTAAACCTTGTTACCCTGGTTCCCAAAAACAGACACATTTGAGTCTGCCGACTGCGTTCTCATTGTTACCAGAACTCATGGGTTTCTCATCAGCTTTGCAGTGTCAGAGTCCTTCACACAACGACCACAAGAAAGATCTTTCTCTGATCCCCCTTTGCCGAAATAAGTTCATATCAAAGATCAGAAGAGACCCTCTCTCTCCTTCTGCATCATCCACAGTGAGCACTAAACTCACAGTGCCAGGCCCCCCATTTCCTGCAAGAGATGCGGCTAACCCTATATCTACCAAAGGTAGCCATATATATACTACTTACACATGCATGTCCTTGAATGCCTCATCCCCCCTTGTGCATGAAGGTTTCAGCACTCCATTCCCGTCCCATATTTTGTACCCATTGATTCCCCAAATCACTATTATGGCACACTGGCAAGCCCTTGTACAGAACTCTCCTTTCCATCACATCTTCTCTCCCATAATGGAGGTTGCCCACTCTTTCCATTTCTTTTTTCTGCTCTTTTTCTCTCAATCAGAAGCCCACTCTCTCTTTCTTTTTCTGCTCTTCTTTCTCTCAATCAGAAGCACATGTCTCTCTCAGCTAAAAGGCTTCTCTCTCTCTCTTTCCTCCTCCCTTCCTCCATTGTACCATCCACCAATCATGATATTGAAAGCTCAATGCCAAGAAGAGACGAGCATCCCCAAGCGCCAAGATCCAAGCCAGATCCAGAGAGCCAGCCATTATGAGGAAAATAGTAGGGCCTTATCGCGAACACATCAGCTCAGAAAAAAGAATAGAGATATGGGATGATGAATTGTAAAAAAGGTTGATTCCTCTACCGAAAAAAAAAAAAGAAAGGTTGATTCCCCACCTCAATATGCTTTGCTGGTTGCCATGACAACAATACATCCATCCATCAGATCCCAATCTCACCACAAATTACAGTTCTCTTCATTTCTATCACTACCACCCACCACAGAAGAGAAGGGACAAAGAAAAAGAGAAAAGATAAAAGAAAACCCATTTCATCCATCCTCGTCGAAGATATGAACTTTATTTTCAAAAGCCATATGTTATGAAGTTATGATCAGACAATAAGAAATGAAGAAAAAGTGGAACAAAATGCTAGAGCTAAATTGAAAATATGACAAAGATCACATTTTTTTCTGGTCCATCGCTAATCCATATACTCCTAACCGCATTCAGACCGTACAACTTCCAAAGAGAAAAGGTAAAAAAACGGCACCTTTTTCATCGTTCCCTCGTCAAAATCCTTTTTTTTTTCATCAATCGATCGAAATGCATACTGGGAGCTGAGATCGGATCAAGGGTGTGCAGTCGAGGCAGAAGAAGGCAACAAGGACGATTGGCTGTTGGCGACGAAGGGGTGCCGCAGGAGCTGCAACGCTGTGTGGCGCTGCGACGGATCCTTCTGGAGGCAGCAGGCGATGAAGTTTCGGAACTCCCTGGACGCAGTTGCCGGCGCCTCCGGCGGATCGGCGTAACAGATGGCGATCATGAGCGAGGCCCAATCACCCTGCCGGCCAACGTTCTCGCCAAAGGGGAACCGCCCCAGGTAGAACTCGAGTATGCTAAGGCCGAAGCTCCAGATGTCCCCGGCGTAGCCGTCGTAGATACCGTCGTTGAGGTCGGTGTTGATACGCTCGGGGCTCATGTAGGCGATGGTGCCGACGGACGAATTGCAGGGGTCCATGGTTTGCGCCAGTATGCGGCTGACGCCGAAGTCGGCGATCTTGACGCGGCCCGCGGCGTTGATGAGGAGGTTGGAAGGCTTGATGTCGCGGTGGACGATCTTGCGGCGGTGGAGGTAGGCGAGACCGGAGAGCACCTGACGGGCGACGTCCGCGAGGACGGGCTCGGTTGCGATGCGGCGACCCTCGAGGGATCCCCCATCCATGAACTCCAACAGCACCTGGATCTCCCCGGCGTCGTCGTACATCCCGTGGCACCGCACGACGAACGGGTTGTCGGCCGTCCTCAGGATCTCGATCTCGCGCTTGATCTGGAGGCGGACGGCGTCCTCGAGGTTTCCGTAGATCACCTTGAGCGCGTAGAGCCGACCGGTAGGCCGGTGGCGGACCATCCACACGGTGCCCCCGCTGCCGCTGCCCATGCGCCTGATTCGCTCCAGGCTGGAGAGACTCGGCGTCTGCGAGGACGATATGTTGGAGGAGGAAGAGACGGCGGCGGATGCGGATAAGGGCTGCGCCGCGGTAGTTGGGGCTCCGGCGATCCCGACGACGGTGCCGGGGCCGGCGGAGGGGGCGGAGAGGGGAGGCAGGGGGAGGGGAACGGCGAGGGCTGGGTCCCGCTGGGGGAGCGGGAGGGTGAGGTCCGGCCGCCGGCGAGGGCGGTTTGGGGTGCCGGGTTTACCCGGCTGGGTAAGGGGCATCGGACCGGGTCTCATAGCTTCATAGGAAGAGAGGAAGTGGAGGTGGTGGTGGTTCTTTCTACTGTTGCTTGCTTTGGTCCTCGAGAGGAGGATATATAGATTTGTCTTTGCAGCATCAAACCAGTTGGAGAAAAAAAAGGTGAAGGTTGTGAGTTTGAAAAGAAAAAAAAAGAGGATTTTGTTGTCAAGGGAAGAAGAAGAAGATGATGAGGTTGTGGAAGAAAAGGAAAATTTCCAAGTTTGTTGATTGGAGTGGAGAAATTAGAAAGGAGGAGAAAAAAGTGCAGGAGGAGGTTATTGAAGCGGTCATCTACAACAGTTATATGGAGTTTAGTTGTGAGAGAGAGAGAGAGAGAGAGAGAGAGAGAAAGAGAGAGAGAGAGGATGCATCACCTACTCTACACTCCACTAGTATTGTTGTTGTTCCTTTGGATACTTGGGAAATAAATATGTAATAAGAAATTTGAGAAGTCAAATCTGAAGCTTTTCTTTTATTTATTTTTACATGTTTAATTTATAAATATGAAAAAATAAAACAAACTAATGTGATAGTGGAAATAACATAAACTTATTTTTGATATTTCTAAATATCATATTTGATTAATTTAAAAATAAAGTAAAAAGTAGAACGATATTCTTTCGATCAAATTAATGATTATAAAATTAAATTCGGGACTACTAACTCTTATATAGACATACTAATTATCTCTATCAATCAAACTTAATTAAATAATATAAATTTGGTCATGTTTTGCGTCGAGAAAAATAATAAACAAATAATCTGAAAATGGAAATAACAAAGGTGATATTTTTTTCATCCAAATATCTGAGAAAGAAGATTGCACAATGTCATATGCACAATGGGCTTGACTATTGGTGGAAAAAAATGTCCTCGCTAGCATTAATGAATGGACAATGATAAGTTGTAGTTAGATTATATCTTATATAAGTTTATGCATAAAATTGAGTATTTGCACACAAAAGAAATTAAAAAAAAAAGTGAGTTCACGGTTATGCGATTTCTTATTGTGCTACCACATGGTTTATTACCTTCTCTTATACGATTTATTTATTTATAATTAATTAAGTACCTTAGACCATTTAAATGGGTGCGCCACAGGCATGCCGATAAATTTTACAAAAGAATTCTAAATTTTAATTTTATTTACAGATTTAATCTGATTTTTTCTTTATAAAAAGGTTATCTACTTAGTTGCATTCTAGTCCATTGTATAGTTAGTTATTGATGACTCCACAATAGCACACGTATAATTAAGTACTATATCACTACTTTACTATTTTTTTAACTAATTATATCGAAATATTAATGTTATTTTAGATATATAATTTGAACTTGTATTGATTTAAACTAATATAAAAATATAAAATATTACTATTTGTTGTCTTTAAAAACTTAAAAGTCGTGATATGTCTTCTACTTATTCAAAAGTTGAATTAATATTTAATATATTTTTTTTCAAAGCTAAATATGCAGACAACTTAAAATTTTATAATTTTAAATAAAAAATTAAGCTACACTTATAATTAAATAGGAAAATTAATGTTTTCTTGTACAATTTACCCTCTAACATATTGTTGCAAAATAAAACTCGATGGTAATTAAATGTTACAAACTATGTCTTAAGCCTCCCACACAAAAGTTCATAAGAAAATAAAATTTATTAAATTTACTGTTGCTGCATAAACATAATTTACATTAAATCCCTTTACATGGTTGCACATACTAATATACAAATTATAAAATAAAAATCGATGGAAATGAAATATATGATTATGGTATAGAGTGCATTGTTTTCATTTACCCCAATATTGACACATATGTAAAATATATAATTACAGAGAACAATTTGATTCAATGAGAGAAGATTGTTAACATTTGAAATGTTTACATCAATCATATGCATCTTCTCTTCCGTCTCGTATCGGTATCGGATTATTCAAAATAACAGTAATTGAGGAACGTGTAGCAGACCTTTTAAGACACATTTAACATAATAAATTATGGCACTATAAATGTTAGGGTACGAGACGAGAGAGCGAGAACTTCACACAAAAAAAAAATACAAGATTTATGAGGTTCGCCTAGGGCGACAGATGAGTAATTTATTTGATGAAAAATAATAGATGATTACATGATGCATAATAATTCAAACCCTAAAAAATTTATATAGAGTCTCCCAATACAAAATAGGTAATAGAAACTCTATAACTGTCTAGATCTCGGAGCCCTAAGCCCCGTAAGGGATCCCCTAGATCTTCCCCTAGACACCCTCTCAGGCTCACTGATCGGGCAGCGAGACCTCCGTACGGGACAAGTGACTTCGTCGTCCCAATTATTCGAATGATTGTTCTGCACTAGGAAAATGTAAGGTTGATCGAGTTAAAATTTAAGATATTATTAACAATAAAATGGGAGAAAATTTGTTATCACACATTTTATTAACTAAGGAAATCATCATCCAAAATGAATCCGAATCTTTTGTAAATGCATAATATATCTTATGAAAATCTTATCCGCCCTAGATTCAAAATAACGTAGGCGAAGTCGGCAAAAATGTGATGAGAACAAAAAAGATGGAACTTTTGAAGTAAATAAGTATAAATGCTAACTCTCTAATAGTTCTATTTTTTGTTCTTTTTATTTTGCATAATTTTAAATTTAGAAATATAGTTAATCACCGCGAGGATTTTTGTATAATTATCAAATATTTCAAAGAACCGCCACCAAAAAAATAATATTTTAAAAATAAATAAAATTTTTAATAGAATGATAAATATCTCTCTCTTTTTTTAAACAAGTCTTGAGTACACTTGAGTACAGCAGAAATACAAAGCTGAGAGGGTCGAACAATCCAAAAAAAATGTTTCAAAGAAAGTGTCGAGGTATTATGCACAAAGGGGGAAACCAAAATGTGAGAACGCCATACCTAGCAACTGCAATCTAAAAACTAAAGTTATTAACTTTCATGAACAAAAGCCTCATATTATTACGGATCACTCAATAAATTACATCCTGATTCCGGACCACAAGCACAAATGAACTCATTTGGTAGATAGTACATGGATTATTTGCCCATCAAAATTATCCCATATATATATATTATATATTTGTGATTTAGAAAGCTCTAGTGACAACTATTTTTTTAATGTTAAAATTATGAATAATCTTGATTTGTACACGTACATAAACCATATATATCATACACATCCCCCACCAATCTGATCAGAAGCTGCAACGCTAAAACAGCGCTGTGGATCTATTCTCATTACTGATGTGAGAGAGAGAGAGAGAGAGAGAGAGAGAGAGAGAGAGAGAGAGATGGGATGTGGCAATGGAAAAGCCCAAACGACAACGAAGGGAATGGCAGCGGAAAAGGAGAGGAATGGGGCTTTTACCTTCCCCTTGACATGGATCTTCCTTTCTTTCTTATACATGTCACCCTCATGCTTTCCTGTTTTTAGTGATGCTGCTGATGCCAGGAGTTGCTTACCTTCATTCATGAT
>LTAE01001262.1:0-13859 GCA_001647135.1 Pontederia paniculata | reverse complement strand
TATATATATATATATATATATATATATTTGAGAGGAGTCGGAACCTCCTACACTATATGTGGATTAACCCTTGAGATCGGATTGGGTGGAGAGTGTTTCTATAAAAAAATTGATCATCTGAGGATTAAGATTTTAAGTCTATGTATGCATAAGAATAGTTTAAGAGAATAAAGAAAGTACGAAAATATTACTTATGTAATGGCTTAACCATAGCACCAAATATGAGATTATGTGAAAACAGTATGATCAACGTCGTAATAAAAATAATGAGTTATCTCAATCATTAAGTTGTATAATATTAATTCCTTCTAGAGAACGAATAATGGATGCATGCATCACTGGTTTCGGCACTGAGTGGACGTTTGAATAAAAAAAAGTGGGTCCTCTCGAACCCTTTTGGCTATGGACGGCGCGTTTGTTTAGGATCCTACATCCGACGTCCGACATCTATCAAAACATAAATGATGTACATGTTACTGATTAACTATTACATGTTACTAATTAATTAATTGAGATTAATAGAATGCATAGTAATTTATTATGTAATTTGTGCAGTATTTAATTTGAACCATTAATTTAAAAAATAATAATTAAATTATTCAATTTAAAATTTTATCATTAATTTTTAAATTAATAGGCCTATTCTATACACGAGGTACATAGAAAATGTGATATACACTCTCATTTTTTATAACTTATAAATGTAAATGTGCTTAATTGTTACTTCTAAATTCTTGATGTTATTTTTCTTAAACTATTTCATTATATAAAATATTATATAAAATAAAAGTAAAATAATCAGACAAGAGAATGATATTAAGATTTGAGGAGTAGTATTAATGAGATCCTATAGATATATATACTAGCCGACTGGTTTAAAACTACACGTAAGAAATTAATATAATGCATTTCACAATTTTTTTTAATTCAAATCATGAATATAAAAATAAGTAAACTTATCACATTAAACATTTATGAGTTCGCTTTCCACTTGGCTTACTCATTATCCTTTATATGGAGCCACCAATAGAATATAATATATGTTTATTTCGGATGCCTTTTATCGTTTCTACTCAATAGAAAAAGTCTTCCTGAACACTAAAAAATGTAATAAACTTAATACTCATTTATTTTATAAAACCAAATCAGTTACTTTTTTTATGAACTCGTCATATACTAATTAATCTAGCTCCAAATGGTAATGTTACAAAAAAATATTAAAGATTTGGAGGTCACTAGCATTTGTGATTAAGGATGTTCCAAATTGGAAGAACAAAAATTTACATACAATCGCATCGAATAATCTCCGTGGGTCTAAAGAAAAATACCAAACGAAATCGAGTCATCAGAGTATTCATTAGCAAATTCCAATGTGCATATCATGCAATCACTACTTTGTGGCCATCACAAGTTTAGTGACTGCGCATTACTTTTAACTGTTTAAAAAAAAATGTCATCATTAAATATTTGTTCAATCTATAGGATAAGATGATGTCTCGATATTGAATATCGAAAATGTTCTAATATTCAAAATAAATTATCATATGCTACTAGCTTTCATAGAAAATAATAATTGAATATAAAATAACACTTTAAAAATCTCTAATTTAGTAGTTAGTTATCATTTTTAAAATTAAAATGATATCTACTAGTTGAAAATTGTGTTTTCGGATATAAAAAAATATTAGTGATTTAATAAAAAAAATAAGTTAAAAATAAATCATGCTCCATCTTATGTCAGTTTTTTTGTTTATTTTGTTCATATATAATATCTCAAATTCGTTGAGAAGAAGTACGTCGTGTGTGTCAAGGGTCTCTTTTTTTTATTATTTACTATATATTTTTTTTCTTTTTCCACACTTTTTGTACACTTTTTCTTTGTTTTATTAATCAACTAGTAGCTTAGTAGCTCCTATGTAGCGTATACGCCTACAGAGATAGTTTGTCACGCTAATCTTCGTCAATCTACCTCCTGAAATTGTAGTATAGTATGAGGAAGCATGTTATCCTATATATCGTTATAGCATTTTTTATTGTTGAACGAAAATTGCTTGAGCCAAGCTTATTTCCTAAGAAGTTGTTGTTGATTTCGGTGTGCATGCCTCAATAGCGGGAGGGCGCCCCGCATTGCGACTAACTCCATGTTGACGAGTGTCTATATCTTGGACCCAAACGTCATCTTAGAGCCTTGTATTCCTTCGGAAGGTGCCCACTCGAACATCCGTCCAAGCGTCTGCACAAGACATTCCACACGATCCCCCTCCGTGATCGTCGTGCCCAAGCATTCCGCTACCCCAAGCATCTCACTCGGTTAGATGCCACATGTGGTCGTGTCCTAGCCAAAGGCCCCATGACAAGTGATATCTGAGCAAATTTGCTAGAATTGCTCAACGTTGCTCCATAGGTTCAAGTCCCGATGTGATAAACAAACAAGAGAAATAAGATAAAGCTCGTGCACTGCCTGCCCTAGAGCACGATCGAGCGAGATCAAAGGGCATGGTGTTTGCACTTGAGAATCGCCTTGCCCGTCTGGCCATGGACATGGATGTGATCCAGAAGCAACTCGGCTCACAAGATTCAATGAGCATCAAGGACGTGCAAAACGAAGTGACACCACTCTATGTTCGAGTCAGGACCATGGACGCAACGATCATGAACCTGGGACAATCGATGAACAACAAGTTGGTCGCCATTCGAGATGCCCTTCGAGAGGAGTTCGACGACATGCTGAAGTTGCTTGAGCACCGCTCAACAATCACTCAAGGATATGTACCCAATCCATCCCATGAGTGAATACCCATCGACGTCCCAAGGTCACGACCTTATAAAGGTGAGAGGTCGGACAAGGAGATCAAAGGCTTTCTTTGGAATGTCCGGTGGTACCTCGAGGCCCAAGGTGAGAGCGTCAGATTTTACACCGATGTCGAGCTGAACGAAAAAATTTTCTGCCCCCTCATCAACACGAGATTGTTAGACCTATTCGTCTCAGAGACAATCGCTAAGTCCCTCAAACTTGCGGTAAAGAAGGCACTCATGGCCTTCAAAATAGTGAATTCGAAGGTGATAACTATAATGACATGAAGGTTGCATCGGTAAATGGTCGAGAAGTTTTGACGTCACTGTGGCACCGACGTCGTGCTGGGGATGATGTTACTAAGACACATAGCATCATTTGTCTTCCCTTTAACGAACTCTTTGGTGATCATGGATCCAAAAGACCCTTACAATATTTCTATGAATTCGGGGACCGAAGCAAAGACCAAGACCCTCTCGATCATGCAAGTGGGGAAGGGGTTACGAAAGCTCAAGCACATCCCTTTAGCGGCCCTTGTTTCGAAGGATTTTGGACTTTTCACTCGACATTGCTTCCTGAAGTTCTTCAAGCCCTTGAAGACTCCACAAATGTCATGCCCTCATAGCTTCCCAAATGAATGTTGTCGAAACGTGAAGTGGACCATGTGAGTGACTTGGTCCAGAGAGCGAAGCTACTTGCTGGAATGCCTTATTGATTTGCCTGACCCGAGCTCGAGGAGCTAAGGAAGCAACTAGCCGAGCTTGTTGAAGCAAGATTTGTGCGACCCTCCAAGTCGCCCTATTGCACTCTGATTCTCCTTCAGAAGAAGCATCATAGAACTCTCTGAATGTGCATTGAATATTGGGCCCTCAACAAGTTGATGGTGAAGAACAAATACCTGATCCCTCTTGTGGCGGACATGTTTGACTAGCTAAGTGAAATAAGATGGTTCACCAAGTTGGATCTTCGTTCGGGCTATTGGCAAGTTTGAATCGTCGAGAATGTGCAAAAGATGACGTGTGTCAGATGATATGACTCTTACGAGTTCTTGGTGATGACATCTATATATCTGAATCACCAATGTCATTTGTTATTGACTTCGCTATGTATGCCTCAATAGCAAGAGCGGTGTCCCACATTGTGATCATTTTGCTTCAAAACGTCTTTAGTGAAGACAGAGGCCTACATGTTGAAGACAACACTATTTCAAAGCCCCATGTCCTTTCGAAAAGTGCTTGCTCGAGCGCTCACACAAGATGCCTTGCATGACCTCCCTCTTCGATCGTCGTGCCTAAGCATTCCGATGTCCCAAACTCTCAAAAACTACTAAAAGAGATTGTCTAGGCCCGCATGACTCCCTTAGACGTCGCACATGATCGTGTCTTAGCCGAATGCCCAGTGACAGGCCCAAGACACGGAGGACGCAGACTCCACGATCGTCTTCTACAATAGTGAATGCTTGTAAAGAAAATAAAAGATTAGGAGGTGCTAAAAAGAATTTGCCATCGAATTACAACATTTGAGCAGCTATATCTTAGAGCAACATGCATCGCTCGAGAATAATGTGATCAATGAATGAAATGTATTTCAACACAACTATTTATTGCATTATTTGGGGATAAAAATTTTAGTCGCGTTTTGCATGAAAAATGCTCCCGAGGAGATTAAATTTTAGCGAAGTAAACTCTACGTTCTTCCTAAAATAAGATATGCAATTATGCATTATGCACTTTTTTAGAAACTTTGATTTAAAAAGAATCACTGATATTAATATTATACAGATGTTTGTGTAGAACTTGAAGACAGAAAAAAACGTGGTCGTCGATCACACAAACACCGGGTAACACACTTCCATCCGCTAACACCATTTGGTCACACGCTGACACCTCATGTTTATTCACATGCACACACTATATTTGCTTTCTAACACACCATCTCGTATGGCTATTAATTTATTTCCTGTATGTATAAATGTCTAAAAATTGTGTGAATCATGAAGATTTCGAAGGGAGGACATTAATTTTCTTTATTTTTCTTAAAACAATTGATAAATTATCATTGTTATAAAAAAGAGTGAAAATGGAAAAGTATAAAATTCTAGGAATTATTTTTCGTAGATCGCCACATTAATATTTGTTATGTGCTTATTCGAGGTTTTAGGTTAATTACTAAAAAATATACATATACTACAAATATGACATTAATTAATTAGATGGACTTGGAGGACAGAGAATAAAAGGGAGGGAAGTAATACACACGTGGAAGGTTAGGCCAAGTTTGACCATTAGAACATTTAAGCTCGATTCTTTCGAGCAAATGGCATAATGTTTGAATTAGGAAGTACGGTCAAAATCAATTCTATTTTCCATTAGTATATCAAATATTATTTTAAAAAATAATAACGATTAGAAGTAAATTATGATCAGATGATTTTAAGTTTATTTTTTGTTGGAACTAAAGTTAGTTTTCAAGGTTGGAATTAATTTTGTTTTTCTTTTTTTTAATATAGTATGACATTTTCAAAAAATATTTATTACTTCTACATATATATATATATATATATATAATATTAATCATTTATATATTTTTTTATCTAAAACACTCGTAATAAAAAATAAAAAATATTATTAATTATATGGAGAAGCATGTTTATATTATTATAATATTATATAATAATATTTATTAATTTATTTCAATGATATTTAATTAATTAAAATTTAGTATATTAGTAATAAAATAAATGTTATATTTCTTAATAAAAAAGAAAGTATATTTTAACTTACATTTCATTAAGGTAAAAAATACTAACTATATAAGGATGATACTAAAATATTACCTCTTTATTCAAATTATCAACCATCCGGGTGACTTAACAAAAATGTTAAGTCATTAAAAAATTCCAATAATTAACCTTTAATTGTAACGCTGAATAAATTAGTTTAATCAATATTATTTTTTAAATAGAAAATGTTATACCACATAGTATAAATTATTACTTTATTAATCAAAATAAATTATAGTATTAATTTCAAAATTCTACATATTAGATTAATTTGATAATATTTCACGAAATTTGTGTAAAATATTTTATTTTATCATGTTAATAAATTTTTAAATAAATATAAAATAATTGTTTCGTATTTTACTAAATAAGTTATTTTTTAATTCTAAAATTTTATTCGAACACTTATTGAACTAAAATAACTAATCAAAATTTAATTATTCCTCATTACATTTCCTTATCCAAATATCAATTAACTGATTCGTTTCGAAGACTAACAAGAATACCACAATAGGCAAGATTAGAACCTATCAGAACGAGACGTCAAAACATGTGTAAGTGATCCGATTCTACAAGAACGGGGTTGGTTCAAGAAGAACTATGTTTTAACACCCTTCTCGCCTCCCCGTGCTCTTCTCGATGGTTTATCTTTTCTTCTTAACATATTTCTAGTTTAAGTTTAACATAAAATAATTAAATTTAAAATTTTACTTTTATACTAACTAAACAATATAATTACAAAACTATCAGTTGCCTTGCCTCACTTCTTCTGGTATCTTCTTAAATCATTTTTCATTTAAATTAACAAAACATTTTATTAAAAAATTAAAACACACATACGATTAATACATTATTATTTATTACATATTTTACAAATAGTTTATAGAAATATATTATTAAAAATTAATTAATTAATTTTTGTACCTCTATTATAAATATATTATATCTTTCATATTCTGGTATTGACAACTTTGGAACCGTCCAAATCATGCCAGAAGACAGAAAAAAAGGGGGAACGATGCACCAAAGCACTGCCGGATAGTGACAACTTTGGAATACCGCGGATTGGAGTTGCTGATCTCCCGTCCTAATTTCATTTTCTAAAGCTTTGGTCTTGGACCTTTGCTCCTTCAGCATCCGGCTCACGGCATTGTTCATTTGGAAAGTTTGGAAAGGTAACGGGGGGCTATGTCAACATAGACAAAATTGCATATCTGGTACATGGGGACGTTGTGGTTGGCTGTGAGTCTCTATTCGAGATCAAATCAAGCAGATGTTTGATTCCAGCAACATAATATACATATTGCAGTGTCGACTGTAGCGGAACTATCTTGAGTTGACAATTCATAGTTCAAATCTCATGTAACATTTAGCTTGGGAATCTGATTTCGCAACATAAAAATTATGAAATTCAAAATGTAACTTTATATGAGAACAACAAAAAAACAACAAAAAAATATGCAGGCTGGATCTAAAAGCATTGCCACAAGAAATCGTCTTTGATTTGAGGAAAATAAGCGACCTGTCGAAGATGTGGCAGTCACAACAGCGTTCCCATGCGACAAGTCTGCTACATATGTGGGCAGCAGGTTTACATGTGGATGTATGAATCGGTTATAACTGAGCCACTCTAAATTTGTTTACCTGGCAATGAAATCAAATTACACGAAACATTATCAAATCATTTGCAAAGACAGGAATCCACAAATAAAAGACCACTGCCAGAGAAAACAAACAGGGATTTAGAACATTTCAAAATTTTCATGGAAAGATGCTTTTGATCATGTTCTTTAAGATACGTGTGCTATGATGATTTCATCATAAAGGGGATACAAAGCCAGTAGTTCCTTGTTTTCTGAACCAAGTTACGAAATGGTACCCATCTTCATTCATATAATCTGTGATATATTTGGCGTGTGCAATGAAACTTCTGCAGTTATGTCTAAGTAAAACAGTCAATAACAGAGATAAAAAAAAATGAACTTTCTTGCGGGCATCACCGCGAGGGGATTTACTTCTTCAAAGATTGATCACGTTCCAACAATTCTATAAACCGTTGCTGTCCTATCTCATTTTACTAGAAATTTCATTAACCAATATGCTATCAATCCATCTGTAATGATGGGCTAAACTATCTTAACAGATACGATTCAGGTTTCAGGTTTTCTTCTACTGCTCGCTTGATAGTTATATATTCTTATCATACATATATTCTTGTTTATAGCTCACGTAATAAAATTTAATTTAATCGGAACTATAACACAAGTTCAAAATAATGAATGTTTTTGAGTCCATACAAACAAGCGATTGAGAACAAATGGTAACTACCTTTAATCTTTGAAACGAACAATAAAAAGAGTTTGAATGATGGCTGAATAGGCAAATGAACTCCCCGTGGCAACAAATTCATATGCATCTCCCAGCACTTAGTCACGTCCAGACCTATATCACTTCCTTACCTATTATTCTACTCTCAGGCTTATTTCTTCATTATCCACTACATATGTGGAATAACCTTCATGATCACTATGAAGACGACTTAATAAATAATTCAATCAAATATGATTGCTCTACTGAAGATAGGTTCATAGGCATCCAACATAGACTAAGCACTCCATCTCAAAAAAAAAAAGAAAAAAGAAAGGCACTAATTGAATTTGTGTTGGTTCAAATGGTTATTTCATCATAAAATTTGAACAAAACTTGCAAATGTTAGTTTTCAATTGGCTGTCCGAATAAATAATCTAAAAAGCATGTTCTTAAAGAAATAAATCGCTAAGGTTGTTGGATGAAGTATATACTATCTCAAGTTAACAGCAAAAATGGTCAGAGAGAAATGACATCAATAGAGGATACTTACAGAACTTCGTTTACAACCACAGCTCATTGTATCCAGCTGCAGTACAAACAACTCAAGTACCATAATTAGGTGCATGAGTAGATACCGGCGGACCAGATGAGTATCTCCACTGGTCACAGGCTGAACATTTCTCTAGCTTGATGCTGTTCTCTAGTGTACAAAACTTACATGCCCAAGTCTTAAACTTGGATCCAGTAGCTTTAGGTTTTTGTGCACCACAAGCTTCACAAATTAGTGCAATTGGCTACATAATCCGCATGGACCATTCATGAAGATAACAAGCAAAGGAAATCCAAAAGCAGAAGTTAGTAAAAAGCACATTCCATTTGCATATATCAAACATCTGATCCTTATTTTGGAATAGTCTGTTGCACATAATGAATACAATTGATACACAAAAGATGATATTTATTGATTAGAAACTTAAAAAAGAAAACATAAGTTTTATACTCATAAGATGTGATGATCTACATATACACATTTGGTAAATGATGAAGCCTTGTGCTATTACAATTCCATGTGTTTCGGTCTTCAATAATATCAATAAAACATGAAACTAAATGAAAATTAAAATTACAAATATTAATAAGTTACATCTCAAAATATAACTCAGAAGATCATTTCATGTTCCTATTTCGGTGAAATCTAGACTTTACTAGATATTATATCTTTTAACCCAACCAAATTCAATTCACAAGATAAGCTAAATATGGCTGAACAACAATGGTGAAATGAAGGCTCATTGACAACACAAATGAACTTAATGGAAAAGTAATATACATACATCAAGTTCATTGTTTCATTTTTCTTCCGAGTCATTGACATGGCATGGACCAAGCTTGTTGAACTCTAGAACTTAGGTAGAAATGTTTTTTAGCTCATAAAATTGTATCATAAAGTCGGAGAGCTTATGTATAGAATAAATATAAGTTATAAAATAATTAATGTTCTATCAGTATCAAATAAATATCTTTATTGAACATAAAAATGTACGAGCAAACATTATTTCAACTCATTGACTATTTTTTTGTGAAAGTTATTCTTAACCACTAAGCTAAATGGTTGTATATACTCGTTTTTAAAATGATTTTATAATATAAAATTTAAAGTTGCATATACTCATGTAGATTTTATAGAATCATATGATTTCCATGACTAGAATCTTGGGAGTTGTCAATATAAGACTATGCCGATTTGATTTGTTTTGTTGACCTAAACTCTTAGAAGTTTAAGAATTGACTCGAGAATTTAACAAAATTTGCATGGACTCAATTATGCTCCAAAACAAAAATATTGAAGACAAAGATATTTTCTTCGAAGAGAACTCAAGAGAACATACCTCAAAAGGGAGAAAATGTCATACCTCGTTAAAAAGTGTGCACATACTGCACTCCCAGATAGCTCGATCTTCTCCATCATCTTTCTGATTATAAGATGACGTACAAGCAGATACTGATGTCCCACCAGATAGGTGATCATTAATATTTCGTTTGCGTGCATTATGGCAATTCAAGCCATCTGCTCCTTTATCATTGCCACAATCCACCCTTGTCACACAGTCCTTGCCCTGTCCCCCATAAGAAGTTACCGATGAGCCAACATATTCTGAACATTCAGGATGTGAAGGCATGCTTTTACTACCTTCTACCATACTAATTAGTTCATCTGATACAGACCCACACCATAAGTCATCGTACATTCTCCTTTCTGCTGCCATAGCAGCAGCTTGTATTGGACTAAGTGCAGTCATAATATCATTATCCCCTCCAATCTTCTTGGGCCCAGATGGTAGTAAAGACCCAACACGAGCTCGTTTCTCTGCTGCAGCTAATGCAGTCTGCCTAAGAGATGATATTGGAGGTTGGCGAGAAACACCACCCAGTCGTCTGCCAGGGGCATCGAATCCTTGTCCAGTACCAGTGATTCCCTTCGCGATTAGTTCCTCACATTCCTGCAGTGTTTCATGGATACAGTCTTTCTTCACTGAAAGTTCAAAATATTATGTCCATGAAATGTTTAGCATCCAAAACTATCATCAATGTTTCGTGTATTTTTACATCTGCCTATTGGTTGCTAAATATCATGCAGGTAGATGCTAGCACAATACATGAAGGCATGCCTCTTAGATATCTTCCAAACAGTTTTGACGCATGGTAAGGGTCCTGGAAAGTTGCAGTTCATTCCAAAGAAGGAAATGATTCTGGACTATATCATCAAGTGTTAGATTAGCATGCGACCATCTGCAACACAGTATCTGTTGACATGGTGATTCAAAGTATCATGCTGGCCAAGAACTGGCATGGTGCATTAAAAAAAATCTTAAAACCTTGTTACCAAGTGTTAATAATAACAGAATTCTCAATAAAGGTCCTTCAAGGCAGAAAGCAACCTTAAATGCTGATGAACACACTGAACAGATTTATAGATTGGCTCACACTTCATATTTTGGAAGTAAAATATATGCTGCATGCTGTTTTTATCATAATTTGATACTTTTGAAGTATAATAAACGAAAGTTCTTGTCTCAAAGATATTAATCTTCAAGTAAGCATATATTTTTATTGTAAAACAAGCATAAGCTCTATGCTACAATGCTGAACAGGATTGTAAGAATCAATTCGCATAAAAAAGTGGAAGGATGTATCATGTTGAAAGCAAAAAACACCATCTTTTGGCAACACCAATGATTATACAAAAATAGAACTCCATTCCATGAATGTGCTTAAATTCATTATGATAAATAAAACGTTACAAGAAGAAAGAGAGATAAAAGTACCTTGCGCAACTCGTCCCATAGCTTGTAGAAAACGGCATTGTGAGGGCCCTGCACGATGTGGCAGAGCTCGTGGAGCATCGTGTCGAGCACCTGCTCAAAGGGGAAGAAATCCCAGTCCCTGTTGGGCCTCCGCAGCCGGAGCTTCACCTCAACGCCTCCCCCTACATTAAGGCCCAGCAGCGATGGGTTCGCGGGGCTAATAATCATATCGAACCAACGAGCAATCAGAAGAGAGACACCCAGAACAAAGGCGGGAGAAGGGAACGAGAGGAGAGACGGGTTACCAGAACTCGGAGAGAAGCTTCACCTTCCACTTGCGCCGGCGCATGATCGGCTGGACTTGCTTGGCTATGCGGTCAAGGAGGCGGCGAGCCTCGTCGTCGCCGGGCTTCTTGAGAACCTTGATCTCCCAAACCTTGTTGAGGTCGCCGAGGTCCATGGCCGGTCCCCGGCGAGGGGTGTGGAGGTGGACTGGGGGAAATCGTGAAACCCTAGGAGAGAGGGGAAGAGGGATAAAGGTGGCGAGAGATCACCGGCGCACGGCGACGTTTCAAAAGAGGGATAACAGCGCGGGATGAAGCCGCCGGAGAAGGACGCGGAATTTGGTCGGTTTTGTCTTCTGGCCTTCGGAAGAAGGCAACTTCTTATAGGCCCCTAATAAGAAAAGCCCGGGGAAGGTCAATATTTGTGATCGTGAAATAATTATTTTTTTTTATGCACAAGAAAAATCTTTTTAATGATAACAAAATAGTTACCAAATATTTTTAATGAGAACTTTGGGCACCGATCACAATAGTCCAATTAGTCTGTTATTCTCTTGATCCATCCCCTGATTTCTTTATTATTATTATTAAAAACAAATAAATAAATATGTTGATAAAATAAAATAATATTTTAAAAATAATTTATAATAACAATAAAATTTTAGTGAACTTAAGCAGGCCTTGTTTTAACAAAATAACATTTTTTAAGGATTTTTTTTCTGTTTTATTGGAACCATGATCGTTTAATAATTTATAAAAGAGACAATTAGATCATTTAACATAATCAAACATCATCGCCTGATGAAAAGTTTAATCAAACAGAGAAAAAAAATATTTTGAGAACAGAATTATGTTTAGTTCTTTTTGTAATCAGAAACAATTTTTTAATGACAATGTACAATTTAGGATTTTTTTCTTTTTGAAGACAAAATGAGTAATTACATATAAATTATCAATATAATAATTAGTTTATATGTTATTTTTTTACAACTTTTACTAGCATATATTTGTCTAAAGAAATCTTAATATATTTGATTGAGGATGAAAGAAAAGTAAATTTTCAGCTAAGGGGAATAAATGAGAAGCCACACTTATTTTTCAACCCCGAATTAAATTATAAAATGCAGAAAATATATATTAAAAATATATTTTCAATTTTAATCGTATATACTTAAATTGGTTCAAAAAATATTATAATTCCCTCGTAGGTTTAATTCTTTCACCTCTTCGCCCTCCGGCGACCTCCACCTTCGTCTCCTCTCCCTCATCCCTTCCTCTCTCCTCGACGACGGATACATCTTCCACCACGATTCTGAAAGATGGAGAGAGGAACTCAGGGGATGAGTGGGAATGGATTGGGGACTCGCAGCACACGCTCATGTCCATGAATCGGCCACTGCCGCGTAGCACTCCGCCCCCAATACCGCGGCCGTCTCCGCGCGATCACAGTGCGCGGACGAGCGTCGATCCTCGACGCTCGTTTCCTCATTTGTTCGATATGATATCAACGCGCGATCCACGCATTATATCCCACGACACGACTGGCGTCTCCACGGACGGGGAGCGCAATCGCCGCGCCGTCTCACGCGAATCCGCGTTCGCGTCACGACCGTGATCCTTGTGATCACGGCCCGTCCGTCACAGTCGTGATCTCTGCGATCACGACCTCACGTGGCCATCACGGCTCATGATCACCTTGATCACGACTCACTGTGATCATCACGCCGTGATGACTGGTCACGGGTCGTGATGACCTATCACGGCCCGTGACCATACTGGTCACGGCCCGTGATGACCTATCACGGCCCGTGATCATGCTGGTCACCTTACAACAATCTCCCACTTGACTAGCGTGGTCACTATGTCAGCACTCCCACTATCCGTGAGTAATCTAATTGGAGATTATTGTCCCAAAGTTTTCCCTATCCGTGAATACCTCGTACTGACTCAGTTACTCCTGAGTCCCATAAAGCTCACATGCTTGATAAAAAAGTACCTGCTGCAATTTCTTTTGTAAGAAAATCAGCTAACATGTCACTCGTAGGCATATATGTCAATGTCACTTCCTTCTTTTCAACTATATCCTTAATATAGTGATATTCAATTTCAATATGCTTTCCTTTTGAACTATTGGCTCCACTGTGTATCAAGTTTATCACTGCTTGATCATCACAATACATGGGCAATGATTCTCTGACCAAATCGAGCCCTAGTTCTAAAAAGGAAATGCCTGAGTCATACAACATAGGTGGTTGTTGTAGTGCAAGCAATATGCTCAGCCTCCTGTGTGTCTCGCCACACACCCTATTTCTTGCTACCCCAAGAAACGACTGCATCACCCAGAAGGAACAAGTGACCTGATGTAGACTTTCGGTCGTCAATAT